>CABHPQ010089562.1:0-19681 GCA_902168405.1 Peromyscus aztecus
TACATTCAGATCTCCCTCTGACTCTTACCTTCTCTCATATCTCCTACGTTCACCACTAAATCAGTCCTTAGGATTATATTGAACCCATCAGTAACATTAATGATAATTTCCCTGTTTTAGCTGCAGATAACTATCAGCCTTAATTCTGCCTTTAACCTTTATTCTTCTTTGGATTACATATAATTCTAGGAATCTGAATGCAAACATCTTTGGAGGAAGGCCCATTGTCTGGCCTGTATGGCCACACAATAAGTAAATAAGACTTCAGACTGGAATCTTTGCACAGTATAGTCCTTCAACCATACTAGTGCCTGTATTAGTGACTTACCTCATTTCTGCAATGAAAACCTGACAAAGGCAACTGAAGAAAGGAAGGCTTTATTCGGGCTCACAGCTCAAGGGGATGGTCTAGCATGGCAAGGAAGTCATGACTGATAATCACACCAGATCTACAACTAGAAAGCAGAGAGTGCTCTTGTTTATTCTGTCCATGATGCCAACCCATAGAAGAATGATGCCCACAGTTAAGGCAATGCCCAGAGGCTTGTCTCCTAGAAGCATCTAGATCTTTTCACGTTGACAGTATTAACTCTCAAAGTACCCTAGATGTCTGAGTGGAAATAGTTTTGAGAAAAGAAGAAGCGGGGAACTTGAGCAAAGAGTACTATAGTGAAGAGAGTCTTTATGGCTTAACATAACTGCCAGAATCTCATGAATATAGCATTTCTGAAAAGCTGATGAGTCACAACACCACTTTCTTTTTCTTAAGGCAAAATGAAAGCCTCCTGTCTTGGCCCCATGGAAAGAATGAAAATCTTGCTGTGGCCAAAAAAGTAATCAACCAGTGGGACTTAGAGAATTGGTTTTGACATTGTATCTCTGACATTTATCAAGATTTCCTGAAGAATGTGGGATTTTGTTTGTCTCTCTGGCTAGCTCAGAATGCCAAGATGCTCTAGGCTGATACTTAGAGTTTCTGATTTGATCTTTTTTCCCAAGGCTGATTTTTGTTTATTTGTCTGCTTTTTAAAAATTTAGCAAACTTTTTACTGAAGCATAGTATATGAATAATGTATAGGTAAATTAATATTTAAAAATCTAAAAAAGGGCATGCTTCACAACCACATTACCTGTTGTCTAATCCCCACCAAATGATTTATTTTCCTAATCACTATTGCCATGTATTATTTTAATCTATTTTGTACTCTTATAAAGCAATAAAATAATGTATTTTTGTAGCTGGTTTCTTTTACTCAGTATGTTTATCAGAGTCAGTGGTAGTTTCATATGAATATATACATGTATGCTATATGCAAATATATTTCCATTGCTAGATAATTGGTTAGTATGTATATATGTGTATATGTGTATGTTCAACAATGAATTTATTTATTTTATTCTTGAATGTTAACTAAAAAACTTCCCATTTGGATCATTACTAATAATTCTTAGATAAGCAATATTGCATTATTGACAAATGTAGCAGTGGCCATCCAGGAGCCAGGTATGTATAACAGGCCGACCCCAGACTCACAAAGATCTGCCTACCTCTGCCTCCCAAATTCCAGGATTAAAAGTACATACCACCATTCCCACCCAATCTTGTCTTTTTAAAGGAATGTTATATAAACATTCAATACTTTTAGTATAACTTCTGGATTCTGGAGAATTTTATACATGTGTAAAATGAAATACGATCATACCCACCTCTCATTTCTCTCTTCCAGCTCCAACCATATACTCTGCAAATTGACTCCTGCTAACTTCATGTCTTCACTTTAGATAACCCACTAGATCTGATAAGTACCACCTAGATGTGCATGAGTTTGGGTCCATCCACTGGAGTATGGGAAAGCCCTCGGTGGGAACATACTGAAAAGAGAATGAGTCTCCTCCAGAAGCTATCTTCAGTAAGGTGTAGGGCCTGAAGAACGTGTGTACTATCTATGCAGGACTTTTGGCTTGATCTTACATCAGTCTTAGCAGAAAACCCTAGCTACTATATTACTATAAACTTATGAATGCAATAGCCCTGTCATGCTCAGAAAACAACATTTCCCAGCACGTTTCCTCATTGTTTGGCTCTTAATCTCTTTCATGATGTTCTTTGAGCACACCCCCATGTGTTTGGGTGGGTGGGTGTGATAAAAATGTACCGTTTAGAAATGAGCACTTGAGCTGGAGAGATGTTAAGATGTTAAATGGCTCAGTGTTAAGAGCACTGGCTGCTCTTCCAGAGGACCCAGATTCAATTCCCAGCATCCACATGGCAGCTCACAACTATCTGTTACTCCAGTTCCAGGGCATCTGACACCATTACACAGATATGCGTGCAGGCAAAACACCAATGCACATAAAATGAAACTAGAAATGAGCACTTAGTCTCTTCTCGGCACTTTCACCAGTTATGCATCTCTGCATGGATTGCTAGCAAATGCAAAATAAGCTTCTTAGTCCAATACTGAGAGAAGCCTAAGTTTATGGGTGTAATGTTCAGGTAGCAAATGGAATATTTACAAAAATTAAAAAAGCAAGTTCTACTCTAGAGCCCATGATACACCTCCCCCCACCCCAGACGTGGACTTTTGACCAGGATTACAGTACCAGGCATGATATTCCATCCTGTGGAGCAGTCCTCAGTTTCGATCAGAAACCTCTTAGTTATCCTACCCTGGTCTTTCACTATCACACCATGGGCACATCTTGCCTGATATGTTTTGTTATGCACAAGGTCCAACAGTGGGTAAGGCCTTTGACTGACCTCATCTTTAACCAAATACCACTTAGTCTTATTTTGTCTTTTAGGAAGGGGCCTGCCAATTGCCATCATCTTCATCATCTCACTTGGCTGCGTAGTGGTTATCACTGTAGCTTATATCATGTTCTGCCGCAGGAAATTCCAACAAGGTGAGTGATAAGTAGGGACGGTTGGCTTCTGTTCATTCATTCTTTCTGACAGTATATTTATCTACATTCTATATGAGGCAGTATGCCAAATATTCCAACGATCTTGAAGACTAGTTTTAGAGTAATTGTAGAAATAAAAAGAGACAGATATTCATTGTCTTTGCAAATAATGATGTAAGACTCATGACACAGAATGTAAAAATCTAGGGTACCCAGCCAAGTACAGCTATCTTTGTAATGAATCATCTTATAAGAATGGAAGAGAAGCTGCCCTCAAGTTGCTTGAAATTTATGTGAGGATTTCAAAGTTGAAGCATAGAATTTATCAATAGCATACATTGCTATTGATAAATTCTATGTGTTTCTTTTTCTACTGCAAACACATGTGACTAGATTTAGTGCCTGCCATTTTGTGAAATATGGCTTTTGAGAATTCCCCTCCCCCAACCTCTGGGGTAACTAGCCGTGACCTTGAATCTATTTTTGACTTTTGGAAGTTTCTTTGATATTAAGTTCTTTGTACATTTACCTGCTGACTAGCTCAACAGGACAGAACAAGAGCACATAGTGGGGAAAGGGTCTGAAAGTGAGACTACAGCCACTCCACCTTCCATTACTTCCCATTGCTCATGCGTTTTCACACAGCTGCAAACACCCAGTGGCTTCTTAGATGTCCATGTATCCACCTCACCATAAGCCGTAGTTGTTCTAAAATTGTTCTAGTTATTAGTTGACACCAGAGTGTAGTTTCTTTCCTCTCATAAAACCTAACAAATGCTTGCTGTGGCATTTGGATGTGTGTTAATGCATTTGTTTTGTATTAAAAATAAAACTTTTCTTAATTTAAAAAAAAAGAATTTATCAATAGCATACATTGCAGACAGATTAATGATTCAAAATGTAGAGAAGATGATATTGAACAAATAGTGGAGAAGAGAGTCAGAGCTGGAATAATCAACAAAGCCTTCAAAAGGTATAACTGAAACTAGGTCATACTGAATGAAGACAATATTTGAAGGGACAGTATTCCAGGAATGTGAAAACAAGTGAGCAGAAGTATGAAGGCCTAAACTTCAAATGCAT
Organism: Peromyscus aztecus; assembly: GCA_902168405.1. Lineage (NCBI taxonomy): Eukaryota > Metazoa > Chordata > Mammalia > Rodentia > Cricetidae > Peromyscus > Peromyscus aztecus. The sequence continues at coordinate 3,991 of CABHPQ010089562.1, forward strand.
GTGGATCATCACAAAGGGAAATTAATTTAGTTAAGCAATAATGAAATACAGGGGAGAATGAAGGTTCCTTTCTAATCATATCAGGTTTTGAATTCCAGCCTAAAGAATTTCTTCACTAGGCCTTGCCATGGCCCTAAGATTAACCCAATTGTTTTGATCAGGGAAGTAGTATGATGAAGACAGCATTGTCAGAGCTATTTAATGAGTATGAAAAACCCAAAGTTGAGGGGTATTGGATTGTTTGTTTCTTAGAAAAAGTTATAATTCAGTACCCTTGCACTAGTCATTTTGCCTAGAATTATCTTGTCTACTTTTCTGTAGCATCTTACACTCATAAACACCTTTTCGGCTGTGGATCACTTTAATCAAATAAAAGTGAGCCTTGTCTATCTCCTTCCCCAGGGTCTCAAGTAGAACCTATGATGTTGGCCAGTTACCATGACTGTGATCCATCAGGATGATCTTGGGAGTGGAAATTCCTCAAATGGCTACAAATACTAGCTCCATTTGAAGAAACCTTTCACCATAGTCTTATTAAGGTTAAGAGAGTAACTACATATTATTTGCCTCTTAAAATATCCCCAAATATTTCATAGTTCCTCATAGCTCAAGGGAATAAGACCCTCTATGATGTGGGTCTAGCCCTATTTTCTTCCCATCCAGTAGTCACTTTTACTAATTCTTATTTCTAGTCACTGAATTCAAACAAGCAACTAAAGCTTACACAATGTGTCTTTGTGTTTTAGGTTTTTGGTTTTTTTTTACCCTTCTTAGTTTGCCTTCCCAGAATTCCTTTCTGTTTCTCTTTAAGAGAGACAGCTTCAGAGTAGTAATTCAATTTAGTCTGTAGCTCCTGAGCATAGTTTGTATTCCAGATACTGAGTATATAAAGACAAAAAATGCTCAGCAACTACAGACTAAATTGAATTACTAAAAAACATTGGAAAGAAAAAAAAAAAAAACCCACACCAAAAAAAACAAAGGGGACGGACTTGGAAGTACAGAAGCTCCCAGTCCAGTCCAGTCGGGGGAGATAAAGCATGGAAATGTGGGTCTCCACAAAACAAAACTCCCATAATTTGCATTGTTATCTTTCTTATAATTTAGTACATGAATTTCCAGTTGCTACCCTGAACTAGCATAAGCACCTAGAGGGAAGAGGGCTGTATCAAGAAATACCCATCTTTGTGCCAATTTAATCCTCTGCAATAGAGAACAGTTCTCCTCCACAGACACTAGGCGGCAATGATTATCTAGTTGGGTCCCTTTTAGTTTTAGGGTTTTAAGTAATTATATATTTCATTAATTAAATGAAATACCAACTTTTCCAATATATGATATAAATCACACATACATATATATGTGTGGTAAAAGAGGTTATGTAACAACTGAGCCCTTTCTTGAGTAATATCAGCATCAGCACACTTGAAAATGGACTGGGTTATGGTCTCTGACATGAAACCAAATTCAGTCCATTTTTCCTGGGCTGTAGCTGGGCAATCAAGTTTCCCACAGAATTTCCTGAAACTCTTTGATGAGAATCCTGGGTGAAGAACAGTCTGGCATGTTCTCCCTTTAACCACACCGAGCAATATCTTCAGCCTGATGTTCTAAGTCAGAAATGGCAAAGAGGATGGAGATCAAGCATGTGTACCTTCCACTTCTCTGACAAATCTATATCCCTGGATATCAACTCATGACAATATCTCTCAATATTAGAAAGCTGGTACCTTGAATTCTCTTCTGTTTCCTTCCCCCGTTTTTGGACTGGTACTGAGGTTTCATGCTTGGCCCTTGTCTACTCTGCATGTAAATTTCTAACCTGATTCTTCCTTGCTTTCTAGAGCACGTCTATGAAGTGACCAGGTAAGATACCCTCTCCTTTTCTAACTTATTAACCATTTTGTTGTAGATGTAACCAACCGTCTTATTAAATAAGAAACACAGAGCCAAGGTAAAGATAACAGCCCAAGAGGTCAGAGTTAGGAGCTTACCCGCGTGCTGCTGGCTAGCTTCTTCCGCCAAGAAACCTCTCCGAAAAGGGAGCTACTTCCTTGCGTTTGACTTATAAAGAGTTCTGGTTCTTCCTTCTCATTGGTTGTAAACCCAACTACGTGGCTGTCTCGTCACTGCCTCTCTGTACAGACCTCCAGGTCTATGGTTGGTATTGAGATTAAGGGCGTGTGTCTCCAACGCACAGAGATCTACCTAGTTCTGCTTGCTGAGTACTGGGATTAAAGGCGTGCACCACCACGCCTGGCTCTCGCTATGGCTTGCTAACAACTCTGACCTCTAGGCAACTTTATTTATTAACATACAAATAAAATCACATTTCGGTACAAATAGAATACCACTATATTTTGTGCCCTAAATTCTGTTGATCATTGGCAGAAAACCTGGAGACTAGTCCTAACAGAGTCCTTCAGGGTCAGAAAATATTTTATCCCCTCAGATAAATGCTCTCATGTTGTATCCTGGATCCATGAATGCACAAGATGATTTAGGTATACCAACTTTCTGTCCCCACAATCCCTATCTAACATGATCCTATGAGTCAGTGGATAAGAACTTGAGAGGCAGGATGCTAGAAAGCAGGATCTAAGCCCAAAATCTTTCTCTTGAGTAATTGGGTCTTGGTCCATAGGGTGTGTGCCAGGGAGACAAGCAACTCTGAAGAAACCACAAGGGTGACTACCTTCTCAAGTGGACACTTCAGTGACGAACCAGATTCTCATGCTCTGATCAATGACTACTCTGATGAACCTTGCCTGGGCCAAGAGTACCAAATAATCACCCAGATCAACAATGATTATTCATGCCTGTTTCACACAGCTCCCAGAAACTATGAAGTTCTTGCTACTGAAGACAACAACATCTGCTAAAATGCCCCTCTAAGCCAAGGTCTACTGACTTACTCAGTTCTTGCCCTTAGCATAGCTTTCTTACTTGCTTCCTTTCTTCCTACACAACCTAAAGTATCAACTCTGCCAATGTTGGGGCCACTGGGAAGGGAATCTTGATTTGGCTAAGAATTTACCATATGTACCTCAAGAAAGCTAGCTTCTGGATTTGTCCCTGGACCCTTCTATGTTCTGCCTGGGGCCTCTACAACTCTTTGCAAACACCAGAATAATTCCCACAGCACTAGAGGTTCTTCTTTATGCCTCAAGGCATCACCAGAAAATCAGACGAGGCTCAGTCCTACCAACTCAGGCAACCATCTGTGTCCATGATTACATCCCTTTCTCTAGAGCCAGAGGACTTTTGATTAATATTGCCAAATCACAGGCCAAGGTACAGATCTGTTCCTCCACTGAGAATCTAATGCCCTTGTATTCTTTTTGGTGTTAATAAACGTTTAATCATGACAGCAACTTCAGTTGTGTTTGTCTTCTTTCAAGAAACAATAAAACCTACCTAAAATGAGACTAAATAAGATGGTAAGCACCCCTAGAAATATAAATTACACACTTTTCTGCTCTGTGTGTGTGTTTTACAAGAAAGTGTGTGTGTGTGTGTGTGTGTGTGTGTGTGTGTGTGCGTGTTTTACAAGAAATTTAACCTGAGTTAACCAAGTCCTCTACCACTGAGATATATTCTTGTACTCTTTTTACTTTTTATTTATATGAGCTCTCATTAACTTGTCCAGGGTTGCCTTTATTTCCCTCTCTAGGTTTTGAACTTGTCAGCTGCCTTAGACTTCCACGTAGCTGGAATTAGAGGGCTGCTGAGCTATACCTTTGCCTTTTGTTGCTGTCAGTTGTTTCTTGGTTACCTGGTCTTTCACCTCCGAACTCATGCCATTTCCCTTCTCACACCATGGATAGTCCTATCTAAAGCAAATCAATCTTTTTTTAAACAGTTTCTACATAACATCCATCCCCAACTCCATCTTTCTTTCAGCTCTGCTTGGTGACTCTTTCCAGGGCAACAGGAAGTTTGACAAGAAGCCCCACTTCTTTCTCACAGAACTATGGATGTAGATATGAAGTAGTTACCTTCTTTTCAAAGTATGTGTGTAGTACCAGTAAAATCTTTGGGTTAGTTACAATATTCATTGGTCATCTTCTCTAACTCCTGAACTCTTCTTACAATGTAGAAAGGGTTAAGAGTAACAGATTCTTTTTTTTTTTTTTAGGAAAGAGAAGGGAAGGGAGAGGAGGGGAGGGGAAAGAGAGGGGAGAGGAAGGTGGAGGGAAGGGAAGGCGAAGAGGAGGGAAGGGAAGGACTATATATTTATGCACCTTTGAATCAAACTCGTTGTAAAGAAATTGTTTGGGGCCAAGTTTGCACTGTTTCCTTCCCACCATGCCAAATCAACTTCCTTGCTATTCATGAGAATTACTGAATTACTACATTGCCTGTGTTTCCTGCACATGCATGGGATCAGATCAGGTTTCAACAAAAGCTGCTCCCACTTTAAGATGATTACAAAAGTCAAAATAGTACACAAAAAGAACAAGTAAGAGTCCTCCCCATTTCACCCCTGCTGATGCTACCAATTCAATGATTAAAACCTCAGCATTTTCCTCTTTGCTGAATGCTAGCTACACATAATTGGTGAGAAGGACAACTTCTTCTTCTCCATTTCACTTACAAGCCTCCACAACAGGGGCCCCACCCAGTAGAAGCCTCAGCTTCCTTCATGAAACAGCTCTGAGTCCAGCCCCCCCAAGCCTTTGAAAACACTCATTTATCTTATGCTGCTGAAAAAAAAAAACAACTGGGCTTGAGGAGAGAATTTTTTATTGAAATTGCCCTAGTAAAATTAATCACAAATTCAGGGAAGCCCCTACACAGGAACCACCAGGGATGTCTCCTAGTCTTTCATCTGAAAAAGCTTAAAGATTACTGATCTGAGCATTCACATATCACAAATTGGGAAATGAGGGCCAGAGAGAAACGATGACTTGTCCAGAGTGACATGCATCAAGCCAAGGGCAGGACAGAGACTGAAATTGAGACCTATAGATTTTTAGCAGTGTGTATACATTGCTGCATACACCTTCTGAAGACGCTCTTTGCCCCTAAACTAAGATGTTTTTCCATGTGGGATAAACCAGTGAGTCATTCCTATATAGAATGGGCAGCCTTTAGGCTCTTCGAAGCAAAAATGGGGTGACAAGACAGGTCTTGTCATTGAGGTGGCTGCCTGATGAGTGGAAAGTTAGAGTGAAAGTAGGTATCTCCAGAACAGAGGGAAAGTATGGGATTTCTCTAGAGAAGCTTGCCAATATATCATGAAATGTAAATATATATATATATATATATAAAATAATGAAATGTTAGACTCTGGAGATAGATATTAGAAATCCTTTTCTATAGTTCTGTATTAGAAGTTCACTCAGTGCAGCATTTAGATTATTAAAGGCTCAGAAAATTCTGTTAAAAAGTTCCATGTAAACAAATAATTCCAAAATTTATTTGCCCTCTGAGCCTATTTTTTCCTTATCCTACTTCTCCAGCCCTAAGTCCTATTTCTCAGAAAAAAAAAATCCCATTTGGTTACTACTTGTATACACTATAGCATTCGAATACCCACAGCTTCGTTTTTTGTTTTTTGTTTTTTTGTTTTTTTTTTCACAAAACCCTGGGTGATATTTGACCCACATACCCAAAGGCAATGGACAAGTAGGACATCAATTAATTGGTTAACTTTTATTAAATAAATTAAAATATTGGACAATGGTAGGAAAGACAGCAATCAAGTAAATATAATATGCTCTAGACTCTTACAATGTAAAGGGAATTCAAGAATATACCCTGGAACAATTCACTGACAATTTAGGAGGATATATTGGGTGGCAGGAAATGTAAAAGCACATACCTGTATCTAGTCAAAGAGTAAAGAAAAAGTCTAGGTGGACTTTCAAAACTGCCCAGAGAGATTGGAATTTGGCATGGTCTGAAAGTACATGGAAGAATTGGGTGTGCAAAGAGAAGCAGGAAGAGTGGTTTAAGGAGAAAAGCAAAGAGAAAAAGATAAAATGTAGGTAAGGTCAAGATGTGCTCCAAGGGCAAGAAAGTGGATTTCTATGTCCTACTTTCTTATAAAAGTCATGATACTTGTATGAATTCTGGTGTTCAGGCTGCAAGAAGAGGAATGTAAAAGAAGACCTTAATAATAAATCAAATAGCACTTCTTCCTGGTATCACGTATGTATTTTCAATACCATTGTGCATTCCATGGCATCCTCACAAGGTAAGTAGACAGATATATCCCAGATTTTTGGGCCCCAGAGCTGCATCATTCTTACCCTTATGTCCCTGACAAAATGTTATAGTTCCCTCAAAAACCATAGAGTAACATGAGAGAGCTTGATGTTTCATAAACATTGATATATAGCCAGCAGACTGGCTATTCTTCTGTCCTGGGCCTGGAGCTGACAGGCATGAGCCACACTTGGGGTATTTGACAAACTGACACTCTACCACACAGAGTGTCCAACTCAGCTTGTCAAATACACGGAGCGTGACACTGCAGAAGGCCAGATCAGGAACTTCCACTGGGCATCCTGGAAGATGTGCACCTGGAAAGAGAAGGAATGTGGTCATTAAGTTATCCCCTGAGCCCCAGGCAAATGGCAGAGGTTGACATGTCCAGCTGAAACACCAAAAGAGGGAAGTGAGCAAAACAGGCCTAAGTCTCCATACCAAAACTAGGATCCTGAGTGTTTATCTGGAGACTCCAGTGGCCCAAGCCACGGTTAACTCTTCTATTCAACTGAAACAGGATAGTTTGGTCGCCATCCTGCCTCCCTGATTTGAAAGGCCTCAAAGACAATATCCTTGTTCCTTCCTTCTATTGACTTCCCTTCACGCTGTGTTTTCAGCATCCCAGTTATGTACCTAGACTTTGACTTTTAAAAATGGGCTTGAATTCTAGCTCTGCCATTAACTAGCTGGACAGCTTAGATAAATGATTTTATGTCCCTGACACCTAGTTTTTTTATAGCCACAAGAATGTGCATAACGTCATTGTGACAATATGTGATAAAGCATTTAAAGCCATTAACTTAGTACTTGTTATGTAGCAAATGCTCATGAACTGTGGTTATAGCCAGTTATGATAGTATATGCCTGAATATCAGCATTCATAGACAGAGGTAGGAAAACTTCAGGTTTGAGGCCACCCTGGACTATGTAATATGACCCTATCTCAAACAAACAAACAAAAGGCCTAGGGATAAAACTTATTGGCAGAGCATTTGACTAACATGTACAAAACTCTGCATTCGATCCCCTGTATAGAAAGAAAGTGACTAAAATGTGTCTTTAAAATTAAAAAAAATAAATGAAATAAATATTAACATGAACTAAATGATTGACAATTTGTTTAACAGAATTGAAACAATAATTTCTTGTGGCCTTAGCCAGCTTTCTCATAAATAGTAAAGATCAAATCCTATTAAAATTCCCTTATAAGTCTTCTGGTTTTACCAACTCAAGATTATGAATGAGAAAACGAAGTTTGGGGAAAGACTTGCTATAGGTCATACAATAAGTTGTGTCCCTCAGCTTTCCTCACCATCACGTTTTCCTGTCTTTTTCTTATAACCCTCTGCAAAAGAGCAACAAAGAGGAGGGCGGTGGATTTTGCAGGGCAGTGTTAGGCTCTTTGAACTCACAGCCACTGGGGCAGTAGGGAAGCTGCCAGGAGAGCCACTCCTGGAACTTGTTTGAGATTGTCTTTTGCATCACATGAATCCTGTTATTCACAATGCCAGCTTGCCAGTGTCGAATTTTGTCCTGTCCAGATCTAAATGTCGGTTTGAAAAAAAAATAGATGGTCTGTATTAAGCACTGGCACAAAAAGTGGCAAATATCCCAAGATTACTAGGAAAGGAGAACTTCCCTGTATGGTATTTCAGTAAGAATATGCTTTTTTTTCTAGTCTTAGCTGAATGTAAGAGGTTAATAATCACTCCAATTTGATGACTTAAAAGCTAAAGATCAAACTGTCTTTTCTACTCCCTAACTTTTCTCACTGTCTCCCAATCCAGCCTACATCTCCCAGAAGTGTGGTTTTCTGGCAAAGCAGCTGTCATGCCACATGTGGTACAGAGGAAAGAATCAGACAAAATTAGATACTGATCCTAGCCAATCATAGCTGGGATAGGTCTTTCTTAGGCTTCAACTTGTCTTCTCTAGAGATGGGGACAGAAGTCTTACATGTCAAGGTAGTTGAAAATTGTCTAATGACATTTCTATATCTTCTTCTAAAGGTGCTTAAAGAGACCTTACTTTGGACTCTGGAGCTAGTAAAATCCAAGGAGAGTTTGAGTTTACAAGGGCAGAGAAAAGAGTAGTGGACTCTTGGTGGTGGTGGTATTTCCTGTCATCATCTCCACTCCCTGTCACCTGCTGTGAGAAGAGTTGGACACTCCAGAGGTATCCATAGCCTCCTGAATGTCCTATCTGACCCCATTCACCCCAGGAAGCCTGAAAAAAAGAGGTATGAGAGGGGTTAAAGAGTCAGTGCACTGAATTAAAAGACTATTATAAATACTGTTTCCCAGCATTGATGGAAGGAGTCAGTCATTAAGCTGGATGTAGGCCAGTTTCATTTTCACTCTTGATGTTCTAGTTCACACCTGTTCAAAGGAGTACATAGAAGAAAAGCAAGTTCATTTGAAAGAGGTTAGTCAGACCCCTAGAATGAAGAGAGGGATGACTACATGGGGTGCTAATTGAAGAATTCTTAAACTCTTCTGTTTGTCATTGTCTGAAATAGCATCATTTATCCCCATGAGAGTGCAAAATCCTCCATTAGATAGCTCCAGAAAGCTGCTCTCAATGAGACCAAGAACAGATCAGTCTTCATGAAAGAAATTGGAGGGCATAAGCTTGGTAAAAGAGGTATGAGGTTTTACCAAAAGATCTAAGTGTGCAGAATAAGCCACATTTCAGGAAATAGATTAGCTAAAAAGAAGTACTCAGCACATGCCCGAATATCCAGATTTCTTCCAATATAAGGAAATCCACCTGCCTCAGTTGCAGGGCACCTCTTACTTTTTGGTGTCTCGGTCTCCTACAGCAGGGCAAAGGAGCACTGGCCTGTGGTTAGACTGAGCTGTGGTAGGTTCTGTGTGGCCTTGGGCAATTGCCTTCTTTCTTCTCTCTAGACCTCTGTTCCTCACTTACACATTTGCTCTCATTCTACTCCAAACTTCCTTCTATGTGACTTTTCAATTCTCAAATTTGAGCAATGAAGTAGAAGACTAGAAAACAAACTTTCATCCCTCAGTCATACCGTTCATATCAACACCAACTTTCCAGGATGTGTTCAGCACCGCTTAGAGGTACATGTTCGAGCTTCAGTCTCATCGCTGCTCCCAGCTGAGGGCTGATAACCTTCAAACTAAGAGACATGGAGACTAAGACATAGACAGCACTCCATCTTTGTCTTCCTCTTCTTTGAAAAAGAGACTCCAACACTGAGTGCTAGAATGCAGAAATGACTCACTGAAAGAAAAGTGATAGACAAAGGACAAAATAAAACATGATCTTCAGAACTCCTAACTTCCAGCTCTGAAGAACATTTAACTTCTACACCACTGCCTTCTAAACACCATCATTTGTTAGGAATTATCATGTTCCTCCTCTCAGTAACCATAAGCTCTAGGATAGACAGCCAATAGAGAACTTCTCCTGTCTCATCTTTGACCTGCATCCCTAACTATGATCTGAGAATCAGTTAGGCATATCCAAATCGCTGTTAGTTGTTATAGGCACTGTCTCAGCATGGAAATCAAAGAGAAAAAATGGATACTATACCTGTCATTGAAGTGGTGCCTGAAGTGATCATTGACATGGGATACAGGTGATGAACCGAACTATAGAGATCAGGGAAAGCTGCGCTTTATGTTGTGAGCAGGAAGGTCACATGTTCGGAAGGACTCTGTGTCATGAAGAGGAAACAGAAATGAGGAAGATAAAGTTGAGGCTAACCAACGGAAATCTGGGTACAAAATGACAAAAGAGAACTGTTGTGAAAGGAGTTGCTAATGCAGCAATCACCCTACTGCTCTGTCTCCACCCATTCTCAACTAACCTCCAAAGACACTCGCTGACTTCCCATGCTACAGAGTGAGAAAGCAGGAAGTTAACAAGCCGCCTTTGCGCTCTGCCCATGAGGCTAGGAGGTTTCCTTAGAGCAACTAAGGGAATCCTCAAATATCAGAGCTATGATATTATTTAATGGAAATCTATTGTCAAAATTTAAAATTTGAACCAAATTTGTGTCAAATCTGAAATATGATACCACACCATTTCCATTGAAATAATGTTAATCTTATTCTGTGAGAAGACCTTCTAGCCCTGGAATACCACTTTACTTCTTTCCTGAAGTAAACAGACAGAACCAGCTACACAGTTTACAAGGACTAGCACAAAATAAGTGACAGAGTCACCCCCACCCCCTTTTAAAGACAAGCCAGTTCTCTTTTGGACATGAGCGTTCTTCCCATGAGCCTAAATCCCAAATTATAGAACAGTTTAAAAAGATTAAGAAATAGAGAATGTAGAAACTTCTGGCCCCTTGCCTCCAGGAATGGCAGTACCTACTTGCCCCATCTTCAGAGCATCACTTTTGTGGAAGTAGAGGTGGCTGTTTCACCAGGCCTCAGATGCATGGGGCCTGGAGCTCTGTGAGTATAACACAAAGGGCTGTTCTCCCAAGAAAGCAGCACCCACTGGGCCATCTTGTATATCATGCAATTCAGTATTTCTCTACTGTGAAAGTAAGTGAGCTCAAAATCAGGGCTGAACCTCACCACCACCTGGAATATCTTCCCAGTGTTCAGCTTGATCTGAACTTCAGGCATGGCTTGAGGTGTTCAGAAGTGTTGCTAGTATATTGCTCCCTCCCTGTGAGTCTCAGAGAGTCTGCATTCTCACCAGAGATACAGCAAGTGAGACAAGCCATATTCTGACCAAACTATTGCAGTGAATATGCTGGTAACTCTCTGCCACACACGGTAAATAAAACAGTGTGTCTAAGCAAACAACACTAGGAAATAATGGCAAAGGCAGAATTTGCCCCAGATGTTAGGATGTTTTAAAATGTATTTTATTAACCACAAAGAAGAAAAAGTAGCTAAAATAAAATAAAAGATAATGCTACATCTTTAAGTTCAATGTGACCTTCAGGATGAAACGGGGAACCAAAGAATTTGGGAAGATAGTGAGTTGCATGCTCAAGCCTCATGTATGCAGGCCCTGGGAGTCTTTATTCACAATCAGAAAGATGACGGATACTCATTTCAGACCTTCCACCTTACATTCTAATGACACAGAGGACAAAGGATGGGGACAGAGCCTGTCGTGTTTTCAAGATCTACCTAAAACAAGCTTCAATGGTCACAGTGCCTCAGCCTCAACTAGCGGAAATAAGGCTCTGGACAAGATCCAAGTTTCTGTAAATAATCTATTCATGCCATATAAAGTGGTTTTTTTTTTAAACATTCAAACTCAAGCAAAGACACCATATCCTGAGAATTAGGAGTGTGAGGACCTAGTTTCAACTCTGTTGCCTCTCTAAATGGCATAGTTGGGAATCATTGTTGTTCTCAGCGAAGCAAGTTACAACAAAGCATGTTCCTTTATGAATGGCTCCATCCCTGATCCTCTTTATTTATTGTGTGTTTTTATGTGATTACAGGGCCTAAGGCTCTGAGGATAGCCTACAGTAGGGATCCATTCACATTAACACTAGCTTGCAAGTAACTTCCTTCCACCAGAATAATTTATTAGCTTAGACCCTGAGAACAGTGTCTCCAGATTTGGCTTCTAGGCATATTTGACTCGTGTTTCTTTTAAGTTTCTGGGAAGCAAGGCAGTAAGCCTTTTTCTAAGAAGGGACTATGTTCTCTCAACTAACTCTGGAAAACTTACGTTCAGCAAGTCATTCCTTTTGCGTGCCCTCAGTTAAGGTATTTTACTGGCTATTTTGTTTTCTTTTATGTGTGTGATTTGGGGGATTAAGATCATGGCTTCTCATATGCTAGCTAGACAGGTGCTCAGTTTGAAGCTACGTTCCCAGCCATCTCCACTAGCTTCTAAACAAGATACCTCTGGAGACAATGACTTCACTAAAGGAATAAGTAATGGTGTCCATTTTCATCAACATAGAAGGTCCATGAAAGAGACTATTAGGGATCAGCTAGGTTTTTTTAAAGGCCATCTGTAAGGAGAATATAAAGTAGGACAAAGGGTACTGAAGGCCTGAAAGTTCCTCTTTATCCCACAAGCTCAAAACTAGTTGGTAACAACAGCACAAAGGGGCTGTTCATTTTTTTTTTTTATTTTTGAGACAAAGTCTCCCTTTAAATCCCGAACTTTCAGGATCTTTCTCAGACTAGCCCCAAACTCAAACTGAAGCAATCCCCCTGCCTCAACCATACAAGTGCTAGGATTCCGTGTTATGTGTCACCACATCCAGCAAAGGGGGCTTCTTTTATTATGTCTGTTGTCCATGCTGTTTTTCAGAGCAATGGAAAGTCAAACAGACTTCCTATTTGAGGCGCTGTCTTCCACAGCTCTGTTTGGGAAGAAAGGAAGATGAAGAAAAAAAGAAAAGAGTAAGAGGGAGAAATTGCAGGCAGTGATGGGGACCCATTCTGTATGTATGTTCATGTACTCAGTACTAGATGAGAAAGAACACTGAGACAGAGTCCTTCGACTCAGCTCTGTGATTCATTAACTATATGACCTTAAATAATCATGTACTAACTGAACCTCAATCATCATATCTGATTCAAGGATGCTCAGGCTACAGGAAAGGAGAAAACAGAAATGTATGAAAGAAACTGTGCTACTCTATAGAATGTGGCAAATATTTGATAAAGCTATAAAGTATCATCAGAAGTATAGATTAAAATATACACTTTTACCAGGATGAGGGATAAAGAGTTGACACGTTAGAAAGAATCTCAGAAGAGTAAGGTTTTAGGTATGTCTTAAAAGATAGAGAGATAAAAATGATGCTGTCTGTTACTAGAAAGTCTTTAAAAACCTCAAGCAAAATCAGTAGTTAGCCTACTGTCCTCGTGTACCCATTTTTATTAGAAACCCAAAGTCAGGACTATTTCCAAGCCTTCACTGTCTTCTCGAGGCAAGGGGTTAAATGTTTTCCCCAGGACTATCAGGTACGTAAATGAATGACAAAGTGCATAAGAAGACCTCCTGGCCTTAACTCTCCAAGATCCTTAGCTTATTTACCTTTAAGTGGGAACCAGGAAAGCACCTTTTTACTTTGAGTTCCTTTCCTTGGTCATTCACCTCCACCTCTTTCGGGAAACCTTAGAGAGAAAGAGCACAAAGACAATTGCAAAGCTATGGCCACTTCCTGTGCAAGAGATGGCTGATGTCCACACATTCCACCCCAACCTTGATGATTGCTCTGCACAGGATTGCACTGGGCTTCCTGTGAGAGGAAACCTACAGGCTGATGCAATGTGTAAGGAACACTGAGATCAGAACTGAAGAACTTCTTTTACACCTGAATCCAGGGACAGAGGCTTCACTGAGGGTCCATACACAGCCAGTGTTATCAATAAAATAAATTTCAGCATTTAACTCATCAACAACAGCTGAAATTTATTCAGTAAAGTTGTGTCAAACATTTACTGCATGCAAAGCTCTGCATTTGGTACCAAGGGAAAAATAAATATATACCAGTAAAAATAGGCAATAATTTACTAGAAATATAATGTGGCCACAGCATGTTAATAACCACACTTCTTTTTCAGGACAGGGTTTCTCTGAGTAGCTCTGGCTTCCCTGGAACTCGCTCTATAGACCAGGCTGGCCTTGAACTCAGATATCCGCCTGCTTCTGACTCCCAAGTGCTGGGATTAAGGCCGTGCGATGTAAGGGCATACACCACCATCACACACTGTTTTTAATATACATGTTAGGGTTGAAGGTCATAGTTCAGTGCTTATCTAACACACCCAATACTATTGGTTCCAGCCAAAGCACCAAAAAGGAAAAAGTGCAGTGATGAAAAAGGACATGGAGCTGCTGATACCTCTAGACGTGTTAGAATAATGAGGTAAATCATTGGATCTGCCGGAAAAATTGTTTTGAACTATAATCACAATAAAAAACAATTTTTGTGAACTCACTGTGAGGCACTGTTTCAATTGTGTGTGTAGATATTAGTCTAATGCTATCCTTACCATAGCCTAATGAAAAAGATATGGTAATCATCCTTTTAAAATATATTATTTGGTTGAGAATTTTATACAATGTATTTTGATCATATTCACTCCCTTCCTGTAACTCCTTTCAGATCCACCTCCACCTCCCTATTCTTATTTAATAGATGATGTAAGTAATGTCACAACTAGAAAATGGAAGAGGCAGGATTTCAATGGCTTGTGGAAATCCATGAATGAATTGAATCTTGCAGCAATGTAAATAAAATAGATAGATAGATAGATAGATAGATAGATAGATAGATAGATAGATAATATATAAAATATTAACTCTAGCTGAGAAACTAAAACGTTAAGTTTTAGTTAGTTATCCTTTTATCTTACAAGAGCGGTCATATTCTGAGAACCTCACTAATTTTCAATTTCTGATTGTTGGTCTGGGAGCTTTGCTAGAGCTTACCTTTCCTAGCTTATTAAAAGGACAAAACAAATGAAGCAAATCAAATGGGATTTCAAGATCTGTAGTTACAATTCAACATTAGAGCACTTGCCTAGTATGTGCAAAACCCTGAGTTCAATGCTCAGCACAGTAAAGAAAAGGGGTCCACAGAGCTATTTAAAAACAGACAACCAAATTAACTACACTCTTCTCTCCCCATACTGTGCTCTTGGTCAGAGTCCTAGCCAAATAGTCTTATCTGTGTCTTACAGCGGTCCACCAAAGGGTCTTTATCAGGGAAGGAAGGAGAAACCAACATGCAATGACCTATTACAAATATTTGGAGGGGAAAATTGCATTTATTTCTTAATATAGTGTTTTCAGTGAATTCTTTGAGAATTTCATACATGCATACAATGGACTTTGACCATATTTACTACCCACTCCTCCCCCAGATCCCCCCAGCTCTACCCCCCCCCCCCTCCATTTCCCCCCCCTCCCCCCCCCCCCCCCCCCCCCCCCCCCCCTCTCTCTCTCTCTCTCTCTCTCTCTCTCTCTCTCTCTCTCTCTCTGTCTTTCTCTCCCTCTCTGTCACCCCTCCAAAGTTTCCATTTTCTGCTGCCCACAGTCTCATAGATCTAGGGGCATCCACCAGAGCGTAGTAGACCTAACTGTGTCCAAGATCTTAAAAAAAAAAAAAACAAAACCCTACTATCCCTCTCCCAGCATCCATCAACTGTCAATAGCTCCTTACCTATTCTCACCTATAGGAGTGAGAATTCTTGGGTCTCTCTTCTCTTTGAAAATTGCATTACTTTAAACTGTATACTGCTACTACTCAGCCTTAAAAATAAAAAAATTCCATTATTTCCAACACATAGTGTAAAAAATTATGCCAAGTGAAATGTGCCAGGTACAAAAAGATAACTCCTTTATATTCTCACTTACCAGTAGAATCTAGAACTGTAGAATTCAGAAGCATAGAGTAGAATGATACAGAATCTGGGGATGTGGGTTGAGAAGAAAATATTCAAAATATGCAGAGTCTCAAAGGAATGAATGTAAATGTACTTAAATGTAGTATATTGCA
>CABHPQ010089563.1:0-24231 GCA_902168405.1 Peromyscus aztecus
AGCAGATTCTTGTGTTTCCAGGAAGACTTAAGTAACAGCTAAATATAAGGGTAGGCAGAAAATCAAAGAGCCAAGGGTAGTTGTAAGATGTAAATTTTGCCAAATATTAAGGTGACTAGCAACCTTCAGCAATAATTAGGATATACATTATATATTATTTGTTTATTCTTTTGCCTCTTAAATCTTTATAAAGAAATGTGTGAGGGGCTCAGCAGCATAGCTTAGTGGATTCAATTCTTAATAAAACCAAAAAAGAAGAAAAGGAAAATAAATTTGTGCTTGGAATATAGCTCAGCAGCTGAGTACCTTCTTAGCATGTGAAGTCCTGGGTTCAATTCCCAGCACTGGAAAAAACATCAGGAATGATTGAAGGGCCCTAAGGCAAAGAAAGGTCTTGCTTCTTTCAGTTTGAGTGTGTGTGTGTATGTATGAAGTGGAACTACTCATTAAAGGATTCAAATACAGTCTTTTAGAAATGTATTGAGTTTGTGGCATGCTTGCACAGGCGCATATACCGTGGCAAATGTGTGAAAGTCAGAGGACAGCTCGTGGGAGTGGGTTCTCTCCTTCCACCATGTGTGTCCCAGGGATCCAACTCAGGCTGTTAGGTTTGGTGGCAAGCATCTTTAACCATTGAGCCATGTCTCCAGCACTAAATGGTACATTTTTCAAAGTTCAAGTCCACAGCAGTTCCTTTTTCTTGTTTGGTTTTGGTTTTGGTTTTGGTGACAGGATCTCATGGAGCCCAAGTTTGCCTTGAACTTGCACTATCTCAAAGGAGGACCTTGAACTTCTGATCCTCTTGCCTCAACTTCTCAAGGGCTGGGATTATAAAATGTGTGACCACACCTAGCTTGGTTCCACCAACTGATGCCTTTGGATGGGGTTAATTGCTGTGTCTCTGGAACACCCTAGTAATAGATCTCAAGTGATAAGAGTTCCAGTTTCCACTGTCTTTTCCCTGTGACTGTGAGCTGCTCTGATCAGTAGCACCTTAGACCTTAGCATCTCAGCTTCTGTTGCTTCCACCTCATGGTTAGAAGAGGACAGACAAACTTTTTCGTCCTTAGTTTACCTATGACCCAGTTTTAAGCAGTCTGGGAGACTAGATTGATACTCATTCTTGTTTTGTTTTGATTTGGTTTGGTTTTTTTGAGACAGGGTTTCTCTGTGAAACAGTTCTGGCTGTCCTGGAACTTACTCTGTAGACCAGGCTGGCCTCGAACTCACAGAGATCTGCCTGCCTCTGCCTCCCAAGTGCTGGGATTAAAGGCGTGAGCCACCAGTGCCTGTTGATACTCATTCTTGAATGTTTGATGCCGCCCATTCCCATTTTCAGGGTCCGTCTTCTCTTCTCCTTCCTTACTTCCTGCAAAAAACTGAATAGTATTGGAGTGTTGTCTACTTAACCCCAATGGTTTTGAGATGTTATAGAAGTGGGAAGCTCTTTCTACATGTATTAGTTCTATTATTATAGTATAAGCTCTTTTTAAAAACCCATTAAACTTTGTACAATTTAGGGGATGGAGAGATGGCTCACAGATTCCTCTAGGCCTCATTTAATCCAAGTAATAGTTGATAGGGTCTTGAGCAGCCTATTATATTTATCTGGAAACATATCAGTTAAAATCACATTTTAGTTTAAAAGATTCAAACAATTAAGTATTTTATTGCAGCACTTAAGGTTTTTGTTTGTTTGTTGTTTGTTGTTGTTATTTGTTTTTTTTTCCAGACAGGGTTTCTCTGTGTCGTTCTGACTGTCCTGGAACTTGCTTTGTAGACCAGGCTGACCTGGAACTCACAGAGATCCACCTGCCTCTGCTCCCCGAGTGACAGGCCTAAAGGTGTGTACCACCACCATCTGGCTTTATTTAAATTCTTGATTTAAAATTGTATTCTAGGGTTCATGATGCCTGGCTATCAAAACACTTTGGAATAGACCGAAAATCTCAAACCATGCCAGCTCTTCGAAACAGGTCAGGAGTGATGCAGGCTCGACTTCAGCATCTTAGTAGCTTAGAGAGCTCCTTCACACTTAATCACAGTAAGTAAACATGGGGGAGGGGACCCATATGAAATAGCCTGGGAACGCTGTTTAATCTTTTTTTTCTTTAATTCATGTGTTTGTGTGTGGGTTCATATGTGCAGGTGTGTATGGCAACCCAAGGTTGAGATCAGGAATCTTTCTTAATTATATGTCTACCTTATTCTTTGAGGCAGGATCTCTCAGTGAAGCCCAGATATGACTAGTCTCGCTTGCCAGCTTGCGCCAGGGATTCCCCTGTCTCTGCCTTCTTACAGGTCACACTCCAAACCCACATTGGGTTCTGGGAATCAAACTCATGGCAAGCACTTTAACCACTGAGTCATCACCAAAGCCCAGTTTTAATCTTCAATCCTGGTTTAAATCACCATAATTTCTCATGCATAGAGATAGACTTTCATATCTCTGCTATGTATTTATTTATATAATTTCATCATGCATGACTAATAATGTGCATGATTTTTAAAACAACTATAAGTGATTTAAATCTTTTTCTTAGTATTAAGGAATTTTCCCATGCAACCATTATTAATATATTTTTATATTAGATATCCTTTGGTGCTACTTTCAAATTTCATTTTTCAATTATTTTAGATTTATTTATTTTATTTTATGTTTATCAGTGTTTTGCCTAAATGTATGTATGTGCACCATATGGGTGCCTGGTGCTTGTGAAGGCCAGAAGAGGACATTTGATCCCCTGGAACTGGAGTTATAGATGGGTGTGAGTCACCATGTGGGTGCTGGGAATTGAACTTAGGTCCTCTGGAAGATGCTCTAAACTACTGAGCCATCTCTTTAGCTCCATTAAATTTTAATAGAAAGTACTGATATCCTAATAAGATAGCATATATAATATTCATTTAGAGTTACTATTGTTTATTTAATGACTAATGACATATATGTCCCCTGCTGACTGCAGAAATGAATCAACTCTAGCTGGGCTTGGTAGTACAAGCCTGCCATCCCAGCTACCAAGGAGGGTGAGGCAGGAAGTTCACAGGTTCAAGGCCTGCCTGAGCAAATTTGATCTCGTCTCATCCAATAAAAAGTTAAAAAAGGAAAGAACCATAACCAGGAACCTAGCTCAGTGGTAGAGTGCTTGCCAGATGTTCAATCCCTAGTAGCACCAAATAATAACAATGAGCTCTAAATACTATTTGTTGAAGGTATATTTAAAAAGGATAAAGCACTGAGAAGGCATAGAGGACAGGGAGAGAAAGCTTGCCTAATTGGGGGCTGTCAGAAGACTAGAGAAAGCATCCTCTCTAAAGCAAATATTAATCAAAACTCCTGAGAAGAACCCTTGTGTTTTCATACGGTCCTCCATAGGTCCCAGCAAAAGAAGCCTAATAATAGTAAACAATGTCGTGTGCAGGTAGACCCTGAGCTAAAGGACTGAGGACTTTTACAAACTGCACGTTAAAGGTTTCTGCTTCTTGTACAAGTATAATAAACCTGCTTCTGTCAGCCCGTAAAATAGCCTGGGATTTAGAAACAAGCCTCATGCCACTGGTAGAATTGAAGGCATCTGACCATAGGACACTGAATTTGTGTGGCTTTCTCATTTTTCCATCCATGTTGGCAGCATGGCCTAAGATGCCTCCCACGTGATTTCCTAGTTACATTACCATAGCTCATTACTGAGATCACATCACCAAAGAAGTGGACCTCTAAGTACATACTGCAGAGGTATTGATAGAGTGCGGATAGTAACTATCACTTTGCACTAAATGGAAAGTGAATGGCAGCGATTAAGCCAGAGCACGGCTCAGTAAGGAATAAGTACAGTGAAGCTCATTAGGTCTGTTGGCACTGTGGGCTCCTTCTAAGAAGGCAAGACTGTCTCACTGAGGCCGTTATGTAAGTCTGTGTCGGGCACGGTTTAATTTGCTTTTCTTACCCTAGGTTCTGCGACGACGGAAGCAGACATTTTCCACCAGGCACTTCTGGAAGGCAATACTGCTACTGAAGTTTCTCTGACAGTGCTAGACATCATATCATTTTTCACCCAGTGCTTCAAGGTAAAGATGAGTTTGGGTTCAGTCAGTGTCCCGGAGAGGAAAACATTTTACAGGAACCAGCTGGTCAGAGGTAGGAGCAGTGAGGAAACCCTGGTGGCAAGCCAAGTTTGACTATGCTACGGTAAAACCTTAAGAAATGACTGAAACTCAATCATCCATAACATGAAGGATTCAGGCTAAAAGGTCCTTGATCCCGCTCTGCCTCTCAAATTCTGTTGTTTTATATTTGCTTTTAGAATCAGTTTTCTACCAGGCATGGTGACACATGCCCGTAATGTCAGGACTTGGGCAACAGAGACAGGAGGGTAGCCACAAATTTGAGAGTAGCCTGGTCTATCTAACACGTTCCAGGTCAGCCAAGGCTATGTAGACAAAGAAAGAAGATGGGGAAGAAAGAAGTGGAAGAAAGAAGGACGGAGGGTTTTCTTTCATGTTTTTATAAAACAACTCGTAATTTTTACTGGAAATCATGAGAGCATCAGTCAGCCAAAATAAACAAGATAGCTTATAAGGATAATGTCCAGGCAAAGACTGGCTGTTCAGGATTTTCTCAGATGTTTTTCTCTCAACCCAAATCATCATTCCTTTGATTTGTAAAAGAAAGTAAAGGCAGTTAGCTTGCAGGAAGAGTAAACTAAGATAATAGGCATGAGAATGCTTTGAAAGTAAAAACTACGTGAGCATAATGTAAGTAGCAGAAGTATGAGAACCCCACGGGGGAAATCACACCTGCCTTCTCTCCAGTTACAGATCATTTGGGCCTGTGTTTGTTTGTTTGCTTTTCTTTCCTCCCCTTTCATTTTATAATTTATTTATTTTCCATCCCGGTCCCATTTCCCTTCCCTCCTCTCCTCATTCCCTCCCTCTGTCTCCTCTCTCATCTTCAATCCACCCCTCCTCTGTTTTTCCTCTGCTATCCCCTGGAGATCAACAAACCATGGCATGTAAAGTAAGACTAAGCACCTCCCCTTGTATTAATCCTGGGCAAGGCAATCCAGTATGTTTCCTCCCCTTTCTTAAGTAATATAGTTAATTGCTTTGGGCTTCCTGATGTAATATGGAAACTTGCCCTGCTTCTCAAAGACATTATAAGGGAGAATTGGATAGCATACTAATAAAGAGGTGTAATCAGGGTGATGGTAGCACACACCTTTAATCCCAGCTCTCAGGAGGAAGAGGCAGGTGGATCTCTGTGAGTTCCAGGCCAGTGCAGTCTGCATAGTGATTTCCAGGATAGCCAGGACACAGAGAAACCCTTTCTCAAAAAAACAAACAAAGAAAGAAGTTGTAGTAGGAGATCTTGCAAAACATTAGGTTTGTTTTGATTAAAATAACACACATCTATTTTTCATCATGTCAGCAGATAGGACATCGGGTCTCATGACTAGGCTTTCATTCCTCCCTGCTTTTCCGATATGTTTTTATTTTTAATAGATATTTATGTATTTCTTAAGCACTTTACAAATGCTAACTTCCTATTTTGGGTGCATGCAAAGCACATAGTGTGTTCCTGTTCTCTTACTTTGTAATAATAAATGGTGATGGTGATGACATAGGAGAATGTGGGATCTTTTTGAAGTTACTGGGATTCCAGATGCTGTGCTACTGTGTCTGATCTAACATGGTTTCTGGGAATTTGAACTAAGCCCTTCAGGCTTTCATACCAAGCACTTTTACCCACAGAGCCATCTCTCCAGCCCCCATGTTTTTATTTTAATTTTTGTTTTCTCCTTTCTGTTTTTTGTTTGTTTGTTTTTGCAGTGTTGAGGATTGAACCCAGGACCGTCACATATAGATAGACACTTTACCACTGAGCTATACATTGGAGCCCCTTGGTGATTTCTTTTAAAGCAAATTTCATGAATAATTTGATATCTCTGTACAGCTGTACTATTTATTGTTTTATATGCCCATTTATAAGAGGCATTTAAATAGTCAGTTGCCATATCTGTTCTCTGAACTCATGGAGTGTTCAGTTTGTTACCATTGCCTAAATATGTCTTATACAAAATGTACTTCCAAAAGTAAATTAGATAACAGACTTTTTAAAAGAATTGTTATTTGTCTTAATTATTAGTCTCCTAGAGAAATGCAAAGGCCAGTTGCCTTTGTATTTGTTTTTAAGTTTTCGAATATGTAAGTTAATTAAAAAATATTCCTCCCAGTCAGTCATGACTGGACATGTGCATAATCTCAGCAAGAGGATCATGACTGAGCCAGCCTGGGCTATGTATGTAGCAAGTTTTAGCTCGCCCTGAGCTGCATAAAGAGAACTTTAAGAACAAAAGAAAATGAAGACAGAAAGGAAGGAGGGATGGGAGATGAAATATTCTTTCCATATTCATATATTTTGATGTGTTCTATTGGAAGAATAATTTTTTTAGCTATTCTAAATGCTAACATCTCTCTCTCTCCCCCCTCTCCTTCCTTTCTTTTCTTTTCTTTTCTTTTTTTTTGTCAAGACAGGGTTCAGCCCTGGCTCTCCTGGATCACATTCTATAGACCAGGCTGGCCTCAAACTCAGAGATCCGCCTGCCTCTGCCTCCCAAGTATAAGGATCAAAGGCGTGTGCTGCCATGCCTGGCTTAAACATTTCAATATCCTAGATATAGTTTATATGGTGTTTCAAGATTTCCAATTTAAGTTGAAGATCACCTGAATATTCTCAACTAAAGTACTCAAAATAGTCAAAAAACTTCCAAAGGCCAAATAGCAGATTCATAAGCAGATACTGGTCGTGCAGTAAAATTAGTTCTCTTGTATGTAAGGGAGAGGATAAATTAAATGCTTTTATAAACTGGGTTTTTTGCTTTGTTTTGTTTTGCTTTTCATGTTTTATAGAGCCAACTTTTAAATAACGATGGCCACAACCCATTAATGAAAAAAGTATTTGATATTCATCTTGCTTTTCTTAAAAATGGACAATCTGAAGTGTCACTGAAACATGTCTTTGCCTCACTGAGGTCTTTCATCAGTAAGGTAAGAACAACTTTGAACTGCTAGGAGCTCAGGGGAAGACAGAGGAACTGGGACCGTTGTGGTGACATACACAAACAGCCACTAACTACCACTGCCTTTCTACATACAAGCACAGCAGAGCAACACCTGTATTGAGGAGTGGGCGAAGAATCCTATAAAATCAGAGCCTGCTTTTGCTTTTACCATTATACCTTGACATTTTCAGCAGGCCCTTTTCAAGGGTCTCTGTCTCCCTCTGCATCCTCTTTTCTCTCTCAAGATTCAACCCAGGGCACCACGTTCCCAGACCCAATGATATTTTTAACTCACCAAATTCACCAATTTTTCTTTGTCTTGCTTATCATACAATAAGACTAACACTGATGAAGCCCTGGTCTTGCTTATTAAAAAAAAAAAACTGTGCATAAGCACTTCGAAAGCAGCAACTAACTTTTAGAACTCTGGGATCTTGCATAATAACCTGCCAATGAACAAGTCTTACCTTTCATTGTATGTAGACATTAGGTAAATGTGAAGCTTTAAAAAAATTTCCATTCTTAAAAAAATTTCCATTCTTTAATATACTTTAAGAATAAAGAAACTTATGGAAAAGTGAGCTCTCTACAAGCATGATAGGATAAAGGAATGGAAATACATTTAGAAACAATTCATTTAACAGTTACTAGGTATTTAGTTATTGCATATACTCCTGAGGGCTTACTGGGCAATAGATGAAAATATGCACATGAAGATACATATATGCACAAATACATGTACATCAACAAATGCCATCATGGTGTGAAGTTTGTACAGAGAACTGGGTGTAGCTTAGCAGAAGTTTCCCTTCAGCAGTAGGTGGAGGAGCTAGTGTGGACTGAGGAGATAAAATGGCAAGTAGAAAAATGTGTAGTCAGTCGTCGTAAGAACTAGACTTCATCTTTTAGGAATCAGACAGGCACGGAAAGGTTTTAAGCAGGGAAGTAACACAATTAGATATGTATTAAGAGAGAATTGGTGTGACCAAGGGAAAGTAAACCTCTCGAAAAATAGTATAGGAAAGACATTGGCTGGGAGGCAGAGGCAGGCAACTCTCTGTGAATTCAAGGGCAGCCTGGTCTATGTAGCCAGTTCCAGGCCAGTCAAAGCTACATAATGAAACAGGGATGATTGAACAATAAAAGGAAGAGAGGAAGAGAAGAAAAGAGATTGGTGGTGGTAGTACCAAACAGTGAAAAAAGATATAAATAAAACAGTAAAAAAGAGATGAGGGCCTGGAAAAAGTCATTGGTGCATGAATATGGAAATAGAATATACACTAAAGAGAATTATTGGACTTGATCACGAGTTCACCAATAAAATGGTGGGTGTTCTCTCAGATTTGAAATCTAGGGGACAAACTATATGTAAGGTAAAAAATAATGAATACTGTCTTATATTGAATTCAAGGTTCCTCTGTAACATTGAAATCCATGGATCTGGAGAGAGCTCTGGGTTGGAGTCATTTTCCATTCATCTATTCTGTATTTACTGAGCACAGTCTCAAGTGCTGTACTAGCTACTGGAGAGATGATTGTGGAGATACAAAACAAGAATACTCTCCGACCTAAGGATGTTCACTCTTGGGAGGTAGAGACAGAGAATGAACAATAGAACAATTCATAATTACATTCAGTTCTAGGACAGAAACAAGCAAAATGCTACAGTAGAGTACAAATGCCTTTAACTTGTGATGGGCTGACAGACCAATTAACCCATTTTAAGTGGAAAATAAGTGAGTTAAAATGGCCTTCAACATGATTTATTGGGCATCATACTTTAGCAACACAGCACACTGAAGGCATTTGTTGTTTCCCCACCAGATCCCATGTCTGTTTGGGGGCTGTGGCTTGCTGCTACCACCCAGAATACAAATTTCATACCTCATATTGCACTTAGAAAGAGAACAAAACTCAGAATTTGACATTAGAATCTCTACTGAACACATACCTCTTTTGTTCCACTGTAATTTTTTAAACTCTTCATTTGACCATCATAAACTGATATACATTATATAGTAAGATATGAAGTATGAAAAGACCTAGCCACATCCTAGGAAGAAGTATATGCTTTTGCAAAATTCTTGCATCAGGAAAGAGTTTGGAATATTCTAGAACATAAAGGGCTAGTATAACTAGAATTTAGTCGGGGGAATATCCGCTTATAAGGGAACTCAGCAGAGTGGCTGGATTTCCCCTGGAAGGATATAGGGGGAAAGCGGAGGTGGGGTCAGAACATTGGAGAAGGTAACACAGAAGGTGTTGAAAGAGAAATCTGTGAAGGAGACAAGGGGAACAGTGACAGAAGTGGTAAAAAAAAAAAAAAAAAAGGCAAGAATGGAAGATGTCATGGAAGCCAAAGGGGGAAAGAGTGTCAGCATCCTCATGAGGTACAGAGTGGGCAAGTGAGGTGAAAGGGCGGATTAGAACTAGCACTGAGGAAGTTATTCATGATTTTGGCCATTGCTCATGTCTCAAGTGCTGTAAGAAGACTTACTGTAGGAATTAACTGCATGGAGCTATGCTCACCCTTAAATGTTTTCATACTAGAGTATCTTGTCTAGTAAGTGTTGATCTAATCTTGTGAAACTTTATGAGATTTCCCAATTTTCCCATCAGAACCCATTTATTAAACATCCATTGCCTGACTAACACTGCACTTGCTACACACACACACACACAAAAAAAAACAAAAACAAAAACAACAACAACAAAAAAAACCCAGCAGCTAAATTCCTGAAATGTGGATTTTAAATTCAAGGTTTCCAAGTAGGTGACACTGACTCTATAGAATCCCCGCAAAAATTGTGCATTCTGAAGCAGCTTGCCTGTCTCGACTTGCAAGCACAGGAAATTCTAACAAGCCCATGTTAGATATGTAGTTTATCTTCCACAAAGCAGCCGGCTGAATACATTCTCAAAGCAGCGGGCCACTTGGCTCTTTTGAAAACTTGGTGACCACTTGGGTGCTCTTTTTTCTATGACACAATGTGTCTTAATTGGCACTGTTTGTGGAGTAGAAAATAGACAGGTGTATACGAACATTTCACTCTGCCCATCTCTATTTCGTTAAAAATAAAACAATCCATTTCACTCCTAATGGCTTTGTTATCATTTTCTCAGCACATGGAATGTTAGAATGAGCGTTTATATATAAAGCAAACACTAAGCAATGCCACTGTTTTTCCCATTATAAGACCCCATTTGAGAGCCGCCATTCACCATTCAGTCATTCATTTATTCCGTAGATCACTGAACCTCTGTTCCTCATATGTTTTGGACTATCTTGGGCTCTTCTCAGATTGACAGCATTTATACCGAACACCTTTCCATTTTTGTAACGACTGCTCTACTGACTTGACTTGTCCTACCATTAACATATGCTTGTCTGCATGGTCACAAGCTCAGACTGTCTTGAGAACAGAGCTCTGACCTCATATAAATTTGTTATCCTCTAAAGCACCCAGCATGGTTTTAGGTGAGGCACAGTCGACGCTTGATAATTGGTGGATTTTATTAGATTTTCAGATGCTCATTCTATTTTCCTTGGTTAGTTTCCCTCAGCCTTTTTCAAAGGAAGAGTAAACATGTGTGCTGCATTTTGCTATGAGGTTTTAAAGTGTTGTACTTCAAAGATCAGCTCAACCAGGAATGAGGCATCCGCACTTTTGTACCTTTTGATGAGAAACAACTTTGAGTATACGAAAAGGAAAACCTTCTTGAGGACACACTTGCAGGTGAGTAGCAATCGAAGGTCACTGGCCTCTATCAAAATCAACATCTGTAGCTATAAAGACAGCTCAGTTGGTAAGATGCATGTTCTGCAAGCATGAGTACCTGAATTTGATCCCGAGAACCCACATTAAAAAGCTGGGCATGGGGCTGGACTGATGGCTCGGTGGTTAAGAGCGCTGGTTGTTTTTCCAGAGGACCTAGGTTTGATTTCCAGCACCTACATGGTGGCTCACAACCATCTGTAACTCCAGCCCAGGGGATCTGTTGTCCTGCTCTGGCCTCCTTGGGTACAAGGCATATACGTGCACAGGGGTACAGACATACATGTAGTCTAAACACCTGTACTCATACAGATAAAACATTTTTTTTTGGTGTTTTCTTTGTTTGGTTGGATTTTGGCTTTTTTGTTTTGTTTTGTTTCCTTAGACAGGATTTCTCTGTATAGCCTTCACTGTCCTGGAACTCACTCTTTGACTAGGCTGGCCTTGAACTCACAGAGATCTGAATGTCTCTGCCTCCTAAGTACTAGGATTAAAGGTGTGTGCCACCACTGCCCGGCAATAAAACAGATTTTAAAGCTGGGCATGTGGTATGCACTTGTAATCCCAGGACTGAGGAAATGGGAACAGGCAAAACCCTGGGGCCCACTGGCCAGCCAGGCTAACCTTACTTGGCAAGTTCTAAGCCAGTGAGAGACCTTGCCCCCCAAAATTAAATAGACAGCTTCTGAAGAATGGTACCCAAGGTTGACCCCTGGTCTCCACACATAGGCACAGATGTGCACCTGCAAACATGTGCTCCCTTCCACCGCCCTCCACAAAGATCAACATCTATAGTTACTTGGGAGACTAAGGCAGGAAGATATTAACTTCAAGTCCTGCCTTGTGGGTAGAGTGAGATCGATGCCAGCCTGGGTAACATGAGAGACATTGTATCTCAAAACAAAAGGTCAAAATAGGGCTGAGGTTATAGCTCAGTGGTAGAGTACTTGCCTAGCATGCACAAGGCTCTGGGTTCCAGTCTCAGCACTGCAAAAGAAATCATTGTCTGGCTTTCCCTTTCTGTGCTGTAGTTCTCAGACCATGTGACCATCTGCTACTTGAAGTGTAACTGGTCCAAACTGAGATGTGTTGAAAGTATAAAGACTAAGTACATAAAAAAAATAGAGCATCAATACTTACCTGGCAGGGGCGATACCATGATCATGAAGGTGGTTTTCCCAGGGCGAGGCTTATCCATTGCACTCCGGATGTGCTGACCCCTGCGATTTCCCCAAATGCGGGAAACTCGACTGCATAATTTGTGGTAGTGGGGGACTGCGTTCGCGCTCTCCCCTGTGAAAAAAATTTTTTTAAAAAAATAGAGCATCTAAGTTGACTTATATTGTTTATATATTGAAATGGTTTGTCAAATTGGGGAGGGGGTAGTTAAAATATATCAAAATAAATTTCGGGTCAGCAAGATGGCTCAGTGGATAAAAGTGTTTGCTGCCAAGCCTGATGACCTGAATTTGATCACCAGAAAACACAAGGTGGAAGGAAAGAAAGGACTTCTACAAGTGATCCTCTGATCTTCACATGCACACACACACACACACACACACACACACACACACACGCACGCACGCACGCACGCACGCATGCATGCACACACACAAATAAATAAAGCAAGTTTCACTTCCATCTCTTATTCATTGTGGCTACTTATATATATGACTCACACCCTCTTTCTCTTGGACAAGGCTTCTCTAAGGTATAAGTTTTGAGTGTATGCCCTAGCTCAGATTCTATGACAATGGCCTCTCTGTACCTCAGCCTCTTTAAATATAAAATGGGAGAAACTCTCCTCATAGAATTTTGGGGAGGCTCGAGTAAGATGATGAAATTACATTGTTAGATAATACACGGCAGGTGATATGGGTTGTTTGGCGTGCATCAGCAGAACCTTTATTTAACCATGAAAGAGTGCCAGGCATGATGGCACATGCCTAAAATCCAAACATGTGGGAGACTAAGGTAGGAGGATTGCACATTTGGCCAGCCTGGGCTACAGGACAAGAACCTGTCTCAAAAAAACAAAAATTAAAAAAGAATTGACCTGGGGGCGCTAGCATGCACCTGTCCCATATACTTGAGAGACGAAGGCAAGAGGATCACTTGAGCTCACAAGTTCAAGATCAGCCTGGATAACATAACAAGACCCTATCTCAACAAACAATGAAATTAGTCTCGAGATTTTGTGGAAATCACAGAATTTTATAGAGATAACTCTCTGCTTAACTCATAGCTCGACTACTTATGTGCTGTGTGACCCTAGGCGAGTTACTCAATCTGGCTGAACCAGTTTGCTCGTCCGTAAAATGAGGCCGAGTATTTGTTACCTTGCATGGTTAGTATGAAGGTGAAAAAGGAAGTGCATATAGCAGCAGAGAGAACACACTGTGTGATAATTATTATTATTATTTCACATCTCCGTAGCGTTGTGATTATTTGATGTAACAACTCAGAATCTAAGCACAGTTGGGACTGCTTGGCTCAATAGGCTACTGTGTAATATAGACAGTCTCTAGTTATGTATCTTCTTTGATCTGTCCCATTAGAGCTATTTACTGGAGAAAGGGTTTTTGATAGGGAAACAACCATTAACTGCTTTTTTGAAATTGCCATCAATCAACTACAATTCTACTAGAAAGTAATAATCCCTTAAAAGTCCTCTCTAGAGGTATGGTTGCATAGTAGAGCCAGCCAGCACTACCTGTGAGCTCTTTTACTATTTGCTTTTGTGTGAAGTCAGTTGAATACCCACCATCCCTAAAATATGGCTTTGATTCATTTACCAGTATGCCTGAAATTTTCTATTAGAGTCCGTTCCCTGGGCCTAAATATTAGCTCTGTCAGTGCTTTATTTAATACAGAAGAGTTAATAAATATAAAGACTTAGAATAGCATCTAGCATACAGAAAGTGCTCAATGAAGAGTTAACTACAAGCTGGAGAAATGGCTCAGTGAATAAACGTGTTTGCTGTGGAGCCTGATAACTAGAGTTTGATACCTGGGCCCTTCATGGTAGAAGGCTAGAAATAAGTCCCACAAGTTGTCTTCTGACCCATACATGCATGCTGTGGCATTGCAGGCCTCCACACCCAAGGAAGTAATAAAATAAAATAAACAAGTGTAAGAAAATTTAAAGTAACTAGCCAATAAAGTCAGAATTTGGATGTAAGGTATTCTGACCCCAGAGCATTCATAGTCACTACTGTATCTTGTCTTCTTGGATCAAGAGGAAGGCATCCAGCCATTAACATCTGAGCATGAATTATTTTGACATTCACTCCACGTTGTAGACGAGCACATTATATAGAATAGACAAGTGATACAGAGTGAGAAACGGTTGAAGAAAAAGGTCAGTCATGCTCAAATTCATCATAACTACCGCCATGTGAGCACATTCAATGGGAAGGCCTGATCACCACCATTGTATCAGGTGTGTGGTGTGGAATCTGGATTTCTGTTTCTTTTTTATCACTACTTTTTTAAAGACAGGGTCTTACCTTAGAATCCTGGCTGCGCTGAAACTCACAGTGATCCTGTTGCTGCCTCTGCCTCTCTACCTTTCTGCCTCTCTGCCTCTCTGCCTCCACCTCTGCCTCCTGAGTACTGGGATTGCAATCAAACGCCACAACACATGACTGTGTAAAATCTTGAAAAGGAGCATTGGAAAGCTGGGCATGCACGGCAGCGAGAGCCTGCAGTCCCAGCTACGGAAGAGACCGAGGCAGGAAGACAGAAGTTAGATGCCAGCCTGGACACCGTGTAGCGATTCCCCTCCCTACCTCCTGGAGCAGGATCTCTTCAAAGCTGTTTGAAAAAAATAACCTTTATTTCTTCCCACAGATAATAATTGCTGTAAGTCAGCTGATAGCTGATGTAGCCCTAAGTGGAGGCTCAAGATTTCAGGAGTCTTTATTCATTATCAATAATTTTGCCAATAGCGACAGACCTATGAAGGTATGGAATAAACTGAAACCACTTTGGCTGCGATTGTGAGTCACTGGTAGAGTGTGCACTTACCATGTATAATGAATGCCCTGGCTTTGATCCCCAACACCACAATAATGAATAAAAACCACTGTAACTAACAAAGGGAGTTTATGCCCTTAAAGTGTCATGGAATTCACAGTGATTGTTAGTATGGAATGTATAGAATGTGAGCTCTATGAGTTGATAGCTTTTATATACCACTGGATCTCTAGCAATTATATTCAGCATTAACTGAATAGATTAAACAAATGCACATCTGTTAGTAATAAAATCTGTGTGGTTTGCTCTGCTTGATTTCTAAACTTGTTCAGAAAATAAAACATTTTTCTTCCTTAATAATTGTTACTATTTATAATACTAATTAAACACAGTGTTTAAAATTTGAGAATTTCACTACTTAGAATGGTTAACAGATCCTTTGGCAACAGATGAGAAATGGCACAAAAAGGATTCATTATCTGTTAGTTTTGTGACTTTCAAGAATTCTGTTCACTGATTGTGGCTTGCAGTCACAGTCCAAAGCTGTCATTCCTCAGCCCCAGTTCATCAGAAGCAAACCTAAGATTCTGACAACCTTTGCTGTTTCACACCTGATTAAAAACTAGAGCAGTGTAAGAATGCATCTCTCAATGGGTTGCCTGGAGGACGGTCCTGATATCCTTTCAGGGAGATAAAATATTCCCATTCTTAGGAAAGGTCATATTCTAGCATATTTGACAATATCATATAAAATCTGAAAAAAAAAGCAAAGCTCACAGTCACAACATATTGATGCTTGGGACATGTAGAATCTGTGTACTGAAAAAAACCATTCCCATAGGAATGCTGCTTGCAGAGAGAAAAACACTGAGTAGTGCCAGCTGCTCCCAGTCTGGGAAAGTTTGTTTTTCAAGCAGCACTGCTGGTTTCCCAGGGAATCAGTATACAGTCCAACTAATACCAGGAGCACAGAAGCAATGTATGCTATTTCAGCAATTTTACCCATGCTCTAAGAATTCATGTTCCCAGTTGTTACCACCCTCAACACCATGTTAGACAGGTAGCAAGAGACATTTTCCAAGTAAACAGGAGTGAGGCTGGATCTCCTTGAGAACTCTTGCTTTCCCTTAACTCATTTGTGAATGACTTTGTGGTATCTTCTAAGGCCACCATTACCAACAAACCCTGTTACAAGAAGGTAGTAAGTGTTTCCTTCAGGAAGTAGAGTTTCTGTTAATAAGCAGAAAGAGCTAAGAGGCATATACTAATTATTTTTAAAGCAGACAAAAGGCAGAACAGCATATTATCTTCTTATTAAGTCTCATAACCGTGTACTTGTCCCATCTGCATCTTGAGATCAGAAACACTTTGAGAGGTTAATGTTCTCTCTGGAGTTTCATGTGACTCACAACCTCTCATTTGTGGAAATGGAAAATTGGCATCAGAATCTTCACTGAGGTATGTGTTACAGTCAGTGGACAAGACAGGCCCACTTATCAGTGTGGATAATTTCATATAGAGCACTAGTTCTGGAGCCAGATTGCCTGGACAGAAGTCCTGTCTCCATGACTTGCCAGCCAGGACACATTTGCTGAGCATCTCAAATGCTTCATACCCCAGTTTTCCCACTGGTAGAAATGCATGAGAAGACTACTTAATATATAGGATTGTTGTAAAAATAAAAACATATAAAGCACCCAGATCACTACCTGGTATCGAGGTGCTGTCAAGAACTTTCAGTTACTGTTACAAGTAAACCACAAACATGGAATTCACAGTGGAGGAGCCAGGATCAAAAGTCAGCTAGTGTGACTCCAAAGGTCATATTTTTCTGTGCTTTAAATATATTGCCATCAAGTTCAAAAGCCTTTGAAGCCTAACTAGTTACATATTTTTTTTAAAACAACTAATTCAACTTATCATTTTTTGGATATATCATCCAAAAAAATATGGGTTTTGTTTTGTTTTATTTTATTTTGTTTTGAAATTAGGCAACTGCTTTTCCCACAGAAGTCAAAGATTTGACCAAGAGAATCCAAACTGTTCTTATGGCCACTGTCCAAAAGAAGGAGCATGAGAAAGATCTGGAAATGCTAATTGACCTTCAGTATAGCTTAGCTAAATGTTATGCCAGCACACCAGAGCTGAGTAAAACCTGGATCCACAGCATGGACAAAATTCATATAAAAAATGGAGATTTTTCTGAGGTGACTACTGAAAATTTTGTTTCCCCTGGGATTCTTCAAACTCTTTTGAACACATTCTGACACTTCTTTCTCTGTCATCCATTTCTAGGCTGCCATGTGTTATGTCCAATAAGCAGCTCTAGTTGCAGAATTTCTTCACAAAAAAAAGTAAGACCTTCCTGTTCTGAAATGGGAGAACTCTCAGCTGGCAAAATAATTTTTATCTTTGCAACTTGCAGTTATGAATGGGATAGAATGGGCCTTTTAAAAATATGTTTACCTTCAGCCTCATTCATTGCTGAACAGGTGTTGTTATAAAAGAAGATTGGGTAGCTCATTTTGGTTTCGGTTTCTGTAGGTAACAAGAATAAGTTGAATAGTACACAACTGAGCCTGATGCCTATGGTGATATTTTATTTGTACTGAAATGTGATTTTATTTGTATGTTAATAAATAAATTTGCCTAGGGGTCAGAGCTATTAAAGCCATATAGCGAAAGCTGGGTGGTGGTGGTGCACGCCTTTAATCTCAGCACTTGGTAGGCAGAGCTAGGTAGATCTCTCTGTGGTCAAGGATACAGCCAGCATTGCCTTTAATCTCAATACCAATGATAAAAGACCTGGAGGTCTGTACAGACAGGCAGGGATGAGGCAGGTATGTGGTTGTGTTTACACCAATGAGAAAGCAAAACAGAAAGTCTATATAAAGACAAACAAATAGGAAGTAGGTCTCTTGACTGAAGAGGCTAGCTGTAGGAGACAGGTAAGGCTCTTAGCTCTGACCTCTTGGGCTTTTATCTTTGCATTGGCTCTGTGTTTCAAATTAAATAAGACAATTACTTCTACATTTGGCGCCCATTGTGACAAGAATCCATTAAATACCACTTGGCTTGGTGGCAGGTCCAGTTTCCCACCTGGGTGGCCCGGCTCACTAGCTCAGGCCCAGGTCAGCTTGGTCTCAGGCCAAACTGACTGTAGCCCCAAGTGGTTAGCTGCAGCTGGAGCTACTTGCTTAAAGCTGGTACTAAAAACAATTCATGCCTGCCCTGATGAACAGGGCCTCTGCCTGTAAAGCCAATGCACATGGTTGGAGTTTAAGGAAGCTGGAGCCCAGGTTTGTCTTGACTCAAGCAAGAACACGTGGCTGGATTTAAGCTTTTAGCCAGAACATGTGGCTACTCTTTCTTGTGCTTTCTCTCTCTCTCTCTCTCTCTCTCTCTCTCTCTCTCTCTCTCTCTCTTTCTCTCTATCTCTCTTTGGATTCACACCTCAGGTACTAGGTAGCTGTTTCGAAATTCCCTCGGATTTCTACTATTCTATGCAGACTTGGTAAGGCAATTAACATATCAGATATTTTAAAGGAAACTATTTAAAAGAGAAATTTTTTTCCATATTAAAAAATGGGTTTTATGTGTACATTGGAAGAAAATTGGGTTTTGTTTGAAATTTTAGGCAGTCTGACAATGAAACAACTATATGAGAAGATTAATGTTAGTTGACTTATGCACTTTATTACTTTTCTAATCCTCATTTACTATTTAAAAAGATAGTCAATTTAAGTGCAAGGATAAAAGTTTTAGAAAAACCTGTTAAGCCTGTTAAAATGAATAATAGAGAAATTCAAATTCAGACAGAAGAAATTAACAGGAAAGTTGTTTCAAGATTGGATCATAAGGTTACAGAAAGAAAGCCTGTTTTCACACAGTCACCCTTAATTTATCTGGAAACTGTACAGGAATTGCCTAATCAAATGACTACACAAAATATTTGGGCTCCAATTGATATGTTAGATTTACGAAGGTTTAAGGAGGCAATAGTATCTTATGGCATGCATTCCCCACATGTAAAGCAAATGTTAAACTCTTGGTCAACATATAAAAGGGTTATACCACAGGACTGGTGGGAGCTGGCTCAGGCTGTTCTGGAACCCAGTCAAAGGCTCCAGTGGCAAATGTGGATCAAGGAAGAGGCTAAAAATATAGAAAAACAATGGAGGGATAAGGAATGCAAGTCTTCCAGGATCGGCTTATTGGAGAAGGCTTCAGTACAAACACAATGTTTATATGATGTCCAAACCCTAATTCTATGTCGAACAGCAGCCTTGAATGCATGGGACAGAGTTGAGGAACCAGGAAAAAAACTGAGTCATTTACAAAGGTTAGGCAAGGCCCAAAAGAAGCTTTCACAGATTTTTTTTTACAAAGACTGACTTCAGCAGTAAAGAGAATGGCCCCGGATTCAAAAGCTAGTCAGATAATAATTGAAACTTTGGCCTTTGAGAATGCAAATGCAGCATGCAAAAGAATAATCAGGCCATTAAAGGTAAGATCTGCACCTTTGGAAGACTGGATTAGAGACACGGTTAATGTTGAGGTAAATTATAAACTAGTACATGTTTCTGAGAGAAATATTAGAAGATATTATTCTAATAAGTGGTCACCAACCATCCATGTCATGAAAGAACAGGGCACAACAACTGATGACCTTCCAAAAACACCAACAGCTCTACCTTTAAAATGATCAACAGACAAGGCTGTATGGGTTCAGCAATGGCCTTTAATAGGCCTTTATCTCCAGCTTTAGAAGAGCTGGTAGAAACACAGTTAAATGCTCAGGATATTGAAGAATCAACCAGCCCTTGGAATTCTCCTGTAATTGTTCTTAAAAAGAAATCCGGTAAATGGAGAATGGTAACAGACCTTAGAGCAATTCACAAAGTAATTCAGCCATTGGACTCTCTACAATCAGGAATTCCTTTGTCTACTCTGTTACCAAAAGGATGGCCTCTCATACTTATTAATTTAAAAGACTGTTTCTTTTCAATACCCTTACAAGAAAAAGACAGAAAAAGATTTGCTTTCACAGTGCCTACTTATAATAATTCTCAACAGGTTAAAAGATTTCAATGGAGGGTCCTCCCACAGAGAATGTTGAATAGCTCAACTCTGTGCCAATATTTTGTACAACAGCCATTGGAAGTGGTATGTGAAAACATTTCTAAATCTATAATTTATCATTATATGGATGATATTTTACTAGCTGACTCGAATGAAGGTATTTTAGAAAGAATGTTTGAAGAAGTAAAGAAAATTTTGCTTGCTGGGGATTACATATTGCTCCTGAAAAGATACAAAGAGGAGATTATATTAATTATTTAGGATATAAAATAGAGCTACAAAAATTAGACACCAAAAGGTACAAATTAGGAGAGATCAACTACAGACTCTTTTTTTCTTTTTTTTGTAATTTATTTTATTTTATTTTACAACATAATTCAACTTTACATATCACTAATAGATTCCCCCGTTCTCCCTCCTCCCGCCCCGCCCCCATAACCCCCCCACCCCCCATTTCCATCTCCTCCAAGTCAAAGACTCCCCTGAGGATTGAGATCGACCCGGTGGACTCAGCCCAGGCAGGCCTAGCCCCCTCCTCCCAGGCTGAGCCAAGGGTCTCTACCAAGCCCCAGGTTTCAAACAGCCAACTCATGCACTGAGCACAGGACCCAGTCCAATCACCTGTATGCCTCCCAAACAGATCAAGCCAATCAACTGTCTCACCCATTCAGAGGGCCTGATCCAGTTGGGGGCCCCTCAGCCATTGGTTCACAGTTCATGTGTTTCCATTTGTCTGGCCACTTGTCCCTGTATTCCATCGATCTCCAGTCCCAACAACTCCCACTCACACAAACCCTCCTCCTTCTCGCCAACTGGACTCCCGGAGCTCCACCCAGGGCCTGACCGTGGGTATCTGCATCCAGCTCCCTCAGTCACTGGATGGGGCCTCTAGCACGACAATTAGGGTGTTTGGCCATCCTATCACCAGGGTAGGTCTGATCGGGCTATTTCTCGACCATTGCCAGCAGTCTATTGTGGGGGCATCTCCGTGGATTTCTGTGGGCCTCTCCAGCACTCTGCTTCTTCTTAATCTCATGTGGTCTTCATCTCTCACAAACATTCCTTGTGTTCCCTCTCTGTTCTTGATCTAGG
Source organism: Peromyscus aztecus (assembly GCA_902168405.1). NCBI lineage: Eukaryota > Metazoa > Chordata > Mammalia > Rodentia > Cricetidae > Peromyscus > Peromyscus aztecus. Next base: position 20,990 of record CABHPQ010089563.1, read on the forward strand.
TGGGACCTCCTGCTCCCCCAAGTTCTCATTCCCTTGCCCACCACCCCTCACCACCCCCACTCACGTCCAGACAGTTCATGTAGATCTCATCCATTTCTCCTTCATTGGGCGATCCCCGTGTCTCACCTGGGGTCCTGCTATCGAGGTAGCCTCCCTGGTGTTGTGAGTAGCTGTCCGGTCATCCTTGTTCCACATCTAGTATTCTCCTATGAGTGGGTACATACCATGTTTGTCTTTCTGAGTTTGGGTTATCTCACTCAGGAGGATTTTTTCTAGATCCCTCCATTTGCCTGCAAACCTCATGATGTCATTGGTTTTTTCTGCTGAGTAGTATTCCATTGTGTATATGTACCACAGTTTATTTATCCATTCTTCAGTTGAAGGGCATCTAGGTTGTTTCCAGGCTCTGGCTATTACAAATAATGCTGATATGAACATAGCTGAGCAAGTGCCCGTGTGGTATGATTGAGCATTCCTTGGGTATATGCCCAAGAGTGCTATAGCTGGATCTTGGGGGGATTGATTCCCAATTTTGTAAGAAAGCGCCATATTGATTTCCACAGTGGCTGTACCAGCTTGCATTCCAACAAAGGTGAGTGCCCGCCCGCACCCTAGATCCCGTCCCTGGGCACCAGCCACCCCTGGGAAGACCTGCCCACCTTGGCCCCAACCTCTGGCCAGTGGGCAGGCTCCCTCCTACCTCCCCCACTGGGAAGGCCCCCCTTCTCCAAGATCCCCTGCAGTCTCCAAGCCCTGCCCCCAAGTCCATCATCCCTGGAGACCCCTGCCACTTCCTGAGATTTAGAGACCGGCCCCCAGCTCCCATCCTGCCCCAGACTTCCCTTCTGGACAAAGATCCCCTGCAGTCTCCAAGCCCAGCCCCCAAGTCCATCATCCCCGGAGACCCCCGCCACTTCCTGAGACTTAGAGATCGGCCCCCAGCTCCCATCCTGCCTCAGACTTCCCTTCAGGACAAAGCTCCCATCCTGCACTGGACTTCCCTTCTGGACAAGAGACTTCTTTTCTGGACAAGAGCTGCCATCTTGCCTCGGACTTCACATCTGGACAATAGCTCCCATCCTGCTTCGGCCTTCCCATCTGGACAAGAGCTCCCAATCTGCCTCGGACTTCCCATTTGGACAAGAGAGTCCCATCTGGACAAAAGAGAGAGACTTCCCGAATCTGTCAGCTCTCTCTCCACCAAGTATGCTGATAAGACCAAGATCGAACACAAGGAGATGGGCAGACGTCAAGGCAGAAGTACATACAACAAAATGAAGAGCAATACAGCATCACCAGAACCTAACCCTCCTCCAACATCTAGAGCTGATAATCAAAAATTGGAAGAAGCAGAAGAAAACAGCCTTATGAATAACATCATAAAGAAGGTAGAGGCCTATATAGAAGAACAGACAAAAAAAAATGGCAAGAATGCTTTAAAAACCTAGAGGAAAGGACAATTAAAGTAGAAGAAAACAATAAAGTCCTGGGAGAAAACAATAAAGCACTGCAAGAAAGCCATGAAAAAGCAATGAAACAGGTCCAAGACCTGCAAAGGGAAATAGAAAAAATGAAGAAGACACAAACAGAGAAAATGTTGGAAATAGAAAACCTAAGTAAATGATCAGGAACTTCAGATGCAAGCATAAGCAACAGAAAGCAAGAAATGGAAGAGAGGATCTCTGGTGTTGAAGATATGATAGAAGAAATAGATTCATCAGTCAAAGAAAACACTAAAGCCAACAAAGTCATGAACCAAAATGTCCAAGAAATCTGGGACACCATGAAAAAATCAAACCTGCGTATAATAGGGATAGAAGAAGGAGAAGAATACCAACTTAAAGGCGCAGAAAATATATTCAACAAGATCATAGAAGAAAACTTTCCCAACTTAAAGAAGGAAATGCCAATGAAGATACAAGAGGCCTATAGAACACCAAATAGACTAGACCCCCAAAAAAAGTCCCCTGGCCACATAATAATTAAACAACTAAACATACAGAATAAAGAAAGAATATTAAGAGCAGCAAAGGAAAAAGGCAAGTGACCTATAAAGGCAAACCCATCAGAATAACACCCGATTTCTCAATGGAGACTTTGAAAGCCAGAAGAACATGGACAGATGTAATGCAGACACTAAGAGACCATGGATGTCAGCCTAGACTAATATACCCAGCAAAACTTTCAATCATCATAGACGGAGTGAACAAGACATTCTAAGACAAAGCCAGGTTTAAACAATACTTATCCACAAACCCAGCCCTACAGAAAGTACTAGAAGGAAAATTCCAGCTCAAGGAAGTCAGATACACCCTGGAAAACACAGGCAATAGATAATCCCACAGCAATAAACCCAAAAGATAAGAAGTACAGACACACTACCACCAAAAAATAACAGGAATAAACAATCACTGGTCATTAATATCTCTTAATATCAATGGACTTAATTCACCTATAAAAAGACACAGGCTTACAAAATGGATACGAAAGCAGGACCCATCTTTCTGTTGCATACAAGAAACACACCTTAAATACAAAGACAGACAGTACCTAAGAATAAAAGGCTGGGAAAAGACTTTCCAATCAAACGGTCGTAAGAAACAAGTGGGTGTAGCCATCCTGATATCCAACAAAATAGACTTCAAACTAAAGTAAATCAAAAGAGATCAAGAAGGGCATTACATATTCATCACAGGAAAGATCCACCAAGAGGAAGTTTCAATTCTGAACATTTATGCCCCAAACACAAGGGCACCCACATATGTAAAAGAAGCATTACTAAAGCTTAAACCACATATAAAACCCCACACATTAATAATGGGAGACTTCAACACCCCACATTCACCACTGGACAGATCTCCTAAATGGAAACTTAACAAAGAAATAAAGGGCTTAACTGATGTCATGAACCAAATGGACTTAATTGATATCTACAGAACATTCCATCCTAACAAAAAAGAATATACCTTCTTCTCAGCACCTCATGGAACCTTCTCCAAAATCGACTACATACTTGGCCACAAAGCAAATCTCAACAGATAAAAAACAATTGGAATAGCCTCCTGTGTTCTATCAGACCACCAAGGTTTAAAGTTAGATTTCAACACCAACAAAGACTACAGAAAACCTGCAATCTCATGGAAACTAAATAATGCTCAAATGAATCACCAATGGGTTAGGGAAGACATAAGAAACAAATTAAAGACTTCCTAGAGATTAACGAAAATGAAGACACCACATAC
>CABHPQ010089565.1:8285-20334 GCA_902168405.1 Peromyscus aztecus
AGAGAGAGAGAGAGAGACAGAAAGAAAGAAAGAAAGAAAGAAAGAAAGAAAGAAAGAAAGAAAGAAAGAAAGAAAGAAAGAAAGAAAGAGGGAAAGAGAGAGAAAGAAAGAAAGAAAAAGAAAAGAAAGGAAACATATCCTAGGAAGACGAATAACCAACGTTACTTACCTGAAGAGAGACTTCAGTCTGTAGCTGAGCTCAGACCAGAAGGAAATGGACAATCTTCTTCCTACTACTCCAGTGAGGAATGGCTGTCTTTACCTCATTGGTTGAAGGCTACTGTGGGTTGTCTTCTGCCCTTTGGAGTCAGAGAGGGATGTGGCTCATGCAAATAGCCCTCTGTTTCACCATTCTCCCAATTTCTAAGCTCACTCCCTACAAACAGGAAGGGTCATGACCCAGGCTCAAGCTCTGTTTTCTCTTATGTCCTACTTATCAGTATTTAATCAGGATCTGGGCTGAGATGAATGTGTTTGGTATCCTCCATGCAAGGCAGAAATGCACAGTAACAAATACCAGTGTTCCAATCTCATCTAGAAGCAATGCCAGCATTATTTACTTCCTTGTTTTGTGAGCAGTGCCTCTAGACAAGTTTTAAATGCAAAGAACTTGATTCAGTACTCAATATGTACAATGGCAAAGGAAATAATGCCTGCACATATGTCCCAAAGGAAAATTACGTGTAATAAACCAAAGTTTGGTCTTTTATTCTGTCAAGGTTTCAGAGGTACCTGCTTCAGTAACAAAAACATTTTTTGTATATTCACTGGGCACATGGTATTATGCTAGATGTGCTCATGATTTGATGTTGTTTAGGGAAAATTGGCCTCCTGCTTTTTGAGTAGAGAAACTCCAATTAGGAGTAAAAGCCTCACAAGGCTGTTCGTAGGTCAGTAAACACAGAACTGAATAAAATCAGAAGAGAAAATTTCTCTTTATAACTTGGTTCAAACAAAATAAAGACACACAGTGCTGAATTATATTTCATTGTGTATATAAAATAGGAATCCATGTATAACAGCTCCTCTATTTGATATTATTATCTGTAACATAATATAAGCAATTTTTTTCATTATTCAAAATTGGAAAATATTATATATCAACTCAAAAATAATTATTTTAATTTTAAATGTAGCTAATAACTTCATTGGCGTATTTTACAGAACTATACTGAAAACTAAATATATTACTAAATTTGTAAAACTATCAAACACAAGCTCATTTTGTATAAACAAACTAATGAATAAGTAAATAAATAAAAGTATGTATTAGTAGAAGTTCAGCTAGTAAGTATAGAAAAAATGAATGTAAATAAAAATTATTACTTTGAAACTTACACAGTAATAACTATTTCATCCATGTATGCAGAAATTAGTGGACAGAATCATTATAAAATAGAATACTTTCATAGCTCAAAGCTAAGATAACTATTAACAGAAAAAAATGACTTTAGAACAGAGAAACCAAATGATCTAAGTTAACATCACTTGTAACAGGACATATAGACATCATTTGTTTCCTGAAATGATATACTGAGCACACAATAATACTTTTGTGATATTCCTAGCAAAAATGCAAATTCTGACCACAAACATAAGTTGAAGAACATTCTACCAAATAAATACCAATACTCCTTTAAGGTGTCAAGGTCCTAAAAGGAAAAGGAAAAGCTTAATGCCACTTCAATTTAAAGAAAGCAAAGGCAATATATAAGGTAGTATATGATCTTGATTTTACATGTTAGATAAGAAAGAGATCATTGCCAGGCTTGGTGGCACCAGCCATTAACCCCAGCACTTAGGACACAGAGGCAAGCAAATCTCTGGGAGTTCAAGGTCAGCCTGGGCTCCATAGTGAGACCCTGTCCCCACAAAAGAAGTTCACTGGTGTGAGCATTGGTAGATTTTAAAAAAGGTCTTTAATCCTTTAGATCAGATACCACTATGCCATCATTAATTTCATGATTGTAATAATTGTGCTACAGTTATGAAAGATGGCAATGATTGGGGAATTTGAAATAAGTATTTAAAAATTTATTCTGTGGAGCTGAGGGTATAGCTTAGTGGAAGAATGCCTGCAAAGTCCTAGGTTCAAAACAAAACAAACAAACTAACAAAAAACTCACTTGGGGGGATCATTAAAGATTCAAGGACATCCTCTGCTAATTAAGAACTTTACAGCTATCAAGGTCGCCACTAGATTCTGTCTTTTAAAAAGTTGTATAATTTTATTTATTTTTTATTTAATATTTTTTATTTTATAATTAACTTAATTTGACATATCCAGCCACGGATTCCCCCATCCTCCCTCCTCCCACCCCCCAGCCTTCCCCTCAATCCACCCCCCATTCCTACCTTCTCCAAGGCAAAGTCTCCCCTCGGGATTCAGCTCAGCCTGGTAGAGTCAGTCCAGGCAGGTCCAGTCCCCTCCTCTCCGCACCAAGACTGATCAAAGAGTCCCAGCATAGGCCCCAGGCTCCCAAAAGCCACTAAGGACAGGTCCCGCCTCCACTGCCTGGGGGCCTCCCATACAGTTCCAGCTAATCAACAGTCTCCCTTATCTAGAGGGCCTGGTCCAGTTCCTCAGCCATTGGTTCACAGTTCATGCCTTTCCACTAGTTTGGCTACTTGTCCCTGTGCTTTTTCCAATCAGGATCAGGAGCAGAGTGGGAGAACGGGGAGGGAGATACCATGATGAATGTAGACCGCAGGGGAATAGGAAGAAGCAGAGTGCTAGAGAGGTACCCAGAAATCCACAAAGATATCTCCACTGTCGAGAGAGTGCCTGAGCTGACCTGCTCTGGTGATCAGATGCCCGAACTCCCTGGCTGTCATGATAGAATTCTCATCCAGTGTCTGATGGAAGCAGATGCAGAGATCCACGGCCGAGCCCCAGGTGGAGCTTTGGGAGTCAAAAAAGTTGTATAATATTTATGATTTTTTTCTATGGCTGAAATTACAAAAGGCAAAATCAAAAGACAAAAATATTTTAAAAGTTGAATTGCTAATGAATACAACACTTGTCTTTGTTTCCTTTTTAACTTGCTCCACAACATTTCAGATAGATGGGATGATGCTTTGTAATACTGGCTTGGAAAGATTCAATATGTGTTATGTTGAACACTTCTCATCTGCTAGCTACACAAAAGCGTGGAAGATACCAAAAGGAGATCTTTTCTCTAATTTCACTGTAATAGAGAGTAAAGACATACTCAACTAAAACAAAGACCATGATTAGTGCTATAACAGAGAAGCAGAGAGAGTGATATAAACACTCAGAAGGAGTTTAGTTCCAGCTTGAGGGTATCAGAAAAAGGCCACTGACAAATGAATCTTTGGATTAGGCTTTGAGGGATAGCAGAATGTTGACAGGTACAATTTGGGAGTTATGGTGGTAAAGGATGTACAGGGCTAAGAGAATGACACATAATAAACTTCGGAAGAGGAAAGAAAGCTCAAAGACCACCCTCTCCCAATGGCTCAGCAAAACATACGTGCACTTTTTGTTCTAAGATACAAATTATTTTGATTATTCTGCTTTTTGGCTACTGATGAAATTTTAGGCTCACACATGCAAAATGCTCAGTTTGGGAGATTTCTTAGGAATTTAATGACCTCATTTTGCTGCTGAGGGAAATGAGGGGACTCTTCTAAGATCTCACAAAATGAGTGGCAAGAGTAAGGCTAGGACTCAGGGTTTGTCTCCCTATTCAGCGCTCTGTCTCCTTTAACATTGTGAGACTTTCAATAAGTGTTGTGATCAGTCAGACATCTTCGTCTTCCTACTAGATTCTCCAAGTTCTTATCATCCCAGAACTTGGTCATATTGCAATTCGGCTCCATTTCTTTGTGCCACTCCTATCTCCGTGATAAAGCTTTCCATTGAATATAGGCACCAAGGAACAGCTTCAAGGTACTCTGTGACAGTCAGCAAATAGCCAGCTATTAGCTAACGTTGACGTTCTATTCTCAGGTAAGCCCACTCATGTGTTCATTTCTTCTGGTTGTAATTGGCTGATGAATCATTCTTTAGTCTGAAACAAAACAATCAACAGAAAAGTCAAATTATCCTGTCATTTGTATCTTTTCAGGTGAAGTCTTCTTAGGCATCCTACACACCCCTCCCTCAGAATCATGTGCTTGCTTTCCTTTTTGAAAAGATGACTTACAAATTCTAAAAATGCACTTGCTGAAATAATAATGTCTCCAGAAGGCAGGAAGACAGGCCAGGGCATGAGGGAGGGAGTTAGGTCAGAGGCTGGGAATGAATAATTTCTACTCCTTACCCACCCAACTGTCTGTGTGCTCACTGAATGAAGGCTTATCTCTAACAATTTGCTCCTTGCTGTAAAAACATCCCTATCATCCCTCAATATATCACTCTCATCTATGTGTATGTAGGCAAGATTTATGTGCCTAGCATAGACAATTGCTAGGGGGAGGGAGTGGGGATTTAGAGATCTTCTCACCTCACTGCTCACTAGGCCTGCCAGGTCAAAGGGACAGCTAGAGATCCTTCTGGAATTCTAAGCAGTTTGCCAGTAAATCTTGAGATTCAGATTGTTGGAGAAAAGTCCCTGTCATGCCCAGAGACAAAGTTAAACCCATTTAAATTTGAACCCAAGTATCCAAGCTGGCCTTGAATATCAATGAGAAAAGCACAAAGCACAAAGGGATGATATGGATGGAAGCAAGACATCGTGGCCTGCTCAGCAAAAGAAACACTGAGGTTTCCTTTGTTAATGAGTAATTAAAGGAGGAAGAAAGCAGCTAGTTCTCTAACTCTTCTGTTTAGAAGCAGCTGCTGTTATGATCAGGATCACAGCTAGAATAGGTGCAGACCCTGACTTTTAGTATGAGAAGCACATATCTACCAGGTTATTCAAGATTGCAATGTCTGTTGCCTTTCTTTCATTTGGCAAGTATCTCCAAGATTCCTCTGCTCCACAGGCCAGTTCTTTCTCAGTGGATAGGTCTGAAGAGTGCTATACTTGTCTTCAGTTTTCTTTGTCTGTTTAACACTGCTGTCTATTTCTTCCTCTCTCACCACCAAAATGTATCTGGCCATTATCACATTTTGCCAGGACACTGTTCAAAGAACTTACTTAAATGGTTGAGACTGATGATTGGGCACTGCATTCCTCATCACAGAAACATTTATATTTTAACAAAACCCAATGATTCTTTATAAAAGAGTTGTAACCTCCAGACAGAGCAGAATAAGATACCATATTTTAGGTGATGGCTGTTTTGAAACAGTATCTCACTGTAGAGCCAAGACTAGCCTTGAACTGGCAACTCTCCTGCTTCTCAACTGCTAGAATTATGGGTGTGCTCCACTATAGCCAGTTAAGATACTTAAAAAAAAATAGAAGATTAGGCTGACTTCAAACTCACCATTTAGCCAAGTTTGACATTGAACCCCTGATACTACAGCCTCCACCTTCCAAGCGTGAGGATTACAGACATACACCATGACAATTGACTTTAAGACACCTTTTATAGCTTTTCACATCACTGACTGGAGCAGGTCCTGGCTACCTATTTTACCCCATATATATGGACTGCCTAGTACAGTGCAGTAGAGAACTGTGTAGATGGTGCTATAATAGCAAACAGTATACTTAGTTTATATTCCATGGAAATGACCTTCATGAGTTAATAATACAGAGTACAAACAAATTAGGTTTCTAATGTGGGGTTCACTGAGAAGATGAGCAGTTACTAATTTAACTATTTCTTGAATAAGCTATCTTCTTCATTCACATACCTCTCCTGTTACTTCCCCTAGGAATGCTAAAATAGCCTCCAATATAACATTCATTATCCATCCTGCTCAAACCCACACCACTCTGGATGCTGCTAATTAGCTCTCTTTATGGATGGACACCATCTGAGAATTATATAATGAGAACAACCACGAGGTATGTGACTTTTAATCTTTAGCTCATATAGCTGCTTTGTAGACATTTCTAGCCATTCTGAGCCAGTGAACATCTTCATAATTTAGATGCTATCAGAAGAATAGGATTTTCTGTTTTATATCTTGGCTACAAAACAGTTTCTGAGATGGCAAATCAAAAATTGGAAGCCACTTCAAACAAATTAAACATCATCATAGTCAATATGTTTTTCCTTTCCTTTTACTGTTTCTATAATAGGTTCAAAGTCACAGAGTTGGGCTTCTCAGCCCCAGGGAAGCAAATTATCTCCAGGGACAGCATGACATTTTCCAAAAGGAAATTATCTTTAATTTTAAGCTGAAGGAAATAAATATTACCCAGACAAGCATTTTTAGGAAGCAGGTGGGGTCATGTGTGTATTAAAAAATCAAGCAGACGACAAGGTTGTCTTGACTTTCCCCTATATCAGAAATAAATAGAGGGAAATACGTAGGTAGGGAGAAAGCTGAGGATGGAGTACTCTCAACTAATTCTCTCAATGTAAGAGACTCAGGCAGGAGTGGAATTAAAAATATATATCTTACACAGTCATCTGAAGGTCAGTGCCCTAAGCAGAATCCTTTCTGCAGTGGAGAATTCCAAAGGCAAAAGAGTTATTTTGGCTTAAGGCAGATCAGAACATTCTCAGGACTGAGTGACAGGTATACATTTTGGGTGACAACAAGAATAGAAATACCTATCAAGCAGTTGTGTGTGTGTGTGAAAAGAGATCCAAAGAATGAGAGATGTATTATTCACCCTTGAAATCAAAGCCCAGGGGGTTCCATTCTGTCATTTTGTGTGAGGGTATGGATTACAATTAACTTGTTTTAGGAGGCAGGAACAAGCACTGTAGAGTAATATGGTATGGAAATCCAAATAAGAGTGAAAATGTACTTATGAACAAAGATGTATAGTTAGCTTGTGTGACAGTTTAGGGTGTCGTTGAAAATGGCTAGTGTAGGTAAAAAGATTAGGGTTAAGGTGTAGCTTGTGCTCTTGGTTAACTATATATTGTTGAGCAATTCTTATCTTCTTCCTAAACATCTAGGAGTTATAATCTTAAATTGTTACTACACACAAAGGCACATAAGTCTATGACATTGTAAATATTCAGGTTGATAATGAAATAAACAGGAGGGAGGGAGGAAGGGAGGGAGAGGGGAGGAGATACAAGAGGCAAGGGAAGAAGCAACGTATCTCCAGCATAACCAGGGGTGAACTGTAGCTGACTGAATGCTCAAGCAGGTTCTCCAGCACAATGTTATTAAACTTATAAACCATGCAATCTTAATAAGGACCTAGGAATTAAAATGAAACAAACATTTTTCTTCACAAAAGGAGTAGTTAGAAAGAAAAACCTAGGGCTGTATAGGTGGTTGCTTGACACTGTTCCTTATCAGTAGATTATTATACAAAATAATAGTCCTATAAATCTAGACATAAAAACTTACATCTTTGCGGGTGTTTTGGAACTTCCCTACTTCACCAATATCTCAAGTTTATTTTCAAAGAAAATGTGATTTTTGAAGCTCTTTTCAGAAATCAGACTAACTTTGTACTAAAGGTCAGGCTGAATTTATTGTAAAAATTGTGCCTGACATTTTTCTACTTTGCTCAAATAGAAATTTTACACAGCCATGAAGTGAAAGTTCAGAAAGGTTCTTTGGGAGAACTCTAGATTTTTTATGGGCTTTCAAAACAAAATTATTTTGCTTTGAATGTGCTATGTCCCAAAAGGCTCCTGTGTTTGGAAACTGGCTCCCCAGCTGGTGTTTCTGTTTTGAAAAGTAGTTGAACCTTAGGTACAGGAGGCCTAGATGACAGATGTTCCTCACAAGAGATAACTTTGAAGGTGATATCCACCTTTGGTTTTGTCAAGAACTTTCTGTTTTTCCTGGGAACATGTTGTATTACAAGATTCTGTCACAATGAATGTAGCTGACACAGCCAGCATTCCTTTCCCAACACAATGAATGGATATCCCCTAAAACTGTGAGCCAAAATAAATATTTTCTCCACTAAATTATTTATGCCAGCTATCCTGTCCCAGTAACAAGAATGCTAGCTAACACAGATGTGAATTCATCTGTATTGCTGTATTGCCCTTTGTAGAGAATGCAGACAAACCACCAATTAACAAGGGCCATATCATCCCCTTCATTTCACAAATCAGCCTTTGCCCAATCACTGAGATGAATGAGACATAAAACTTCAGACTTCCAAAGACAGAACAGTGATCAATTACCCACCATAATCATGTTGGCCTTTCTAAAGGTTGTATGTAGATGGGGATATCAGAATGGCTATTCTGTCTGGGTTGATAGATCAGTTGAGTCACACAGCCAACAAATTTGATAGATTCTTTTCACCTCATGACAGAACTGATTGATTATTTTGGTGTCAGTAGACTTAGCTTCAGTATTATCAGGAATTCGTTTTTGAGGGCATCTAAAAGACAAAAAATTGTTTCATTATATTCAGAAGAAGAAGCATATTTAGAGAATGTGTGGCATTATTTTATGAATGTATACACATGTACACACCATCTTCTTCTTCTTTTGCTTGTTTGTTTTTTCTTTGAGACAAAAATCACAAAGCTGGCCTGGAAATCAGCATGCAGCCAAAGCAGACTTCAAACTTATGGCAGTCTTTCTGCCTCAGCTTCCCAAGTGTGATCTAGTATATCTTATTTGTATCATCATTTTTATATTCTTGATTATAGCACAGAGTAGATATGTTAATTTTGATTTTTTTTCCTAAAAACTGGAAAAAATATCAAATTAGTATGGTCTAGTTATCTGAAAAAAAAAAACCCAGAAGATTGTACTGTTTCTGTTTAAACCATAGTAGAATGTAGTTCTCATTTTGCAGATTAAAAGTGAAATAAGCCGGGTAGTGGTGGCGCACGCCTTTAATCCCAGCACTTGGGAGGCAGAGGCAGGCGGATCTCTGTGAGTTCGAGGCCAGCCTGGTCTCCCAAGCGAGTTCCAGGAAAGGCGCAAAGCTACACAGAGAAACACTGTCTCGAAAAACCAAAAAAAAAAAAAAAAGTGAAATAAGGAACATAACATGTGTAACAATATCAATTCTTAATACCTAGGTACACCATTTATCTATTGTTAGAAACTGTAGAAATGTCTTTTAAAATAATGTGCTTGTCCATGCTATCCAAAGCAATCAAATTATTCAGCGCAATTCCTATTAAAATCTCAAGAAGAGGTTTTACAGAAATAGAATAAAGACATTAAAATCAGTATGGAATCCCAAGGAACACTGAATTGCCAAAAATCCTGAAAAGAATGGAGTTGGAGGGTTCACACATATTGATTTCAATGTATATACAGAATGGTAATGAAAACAATGTGTTATCAGCACAGATTCAGACATATTGATCTATAGAACATAACAGAGAACCCCTAAATAAATCTTAGTATATGTGATCTATGGCATGTGTGTCAAGAGTAAACAAAGGGGAGAGAATAGTTTTCTTCCAAACCCGGTGTTGAGAGCTTGGCTACCCACATGGCATAAATGAAGTAGTAACCTCACTTTATACTACATACAAGAATTAAAGATTTAGGACTAAACACTTAAACATACAAATTTATAAAACTCTTAGAGGAAAACATAGAAGGAAATCTTAGGAGAAAACACTTGTCACTGACTTCAAGGACATAGGCAACAAAAGCAAGACTAGGCACGTAGGACTGCATTCCTAAAGAAACAGTCATCAGAGAGAAAAGGCAATCTGTGGGGTAGGAAAACAACCATGGATGGCAGATGTGTGAAACAGACCAGGGGTTTGAGGGCCGCGTTCTGGATAACAAAGTGAATTCAGGGTCACTGAGGACTAAAGTAAGATTTTGTGTTTTGACAAACTTCCCTCCTAAGCCCCATATACTTCCTATAACTCAACAACAACAAAAAAATGGTTAATCTAATAAAAATGTTCAAGGAGCCTGAGGAGATGTTTCCTGAGAGAAGAAATACAAAATACCCAGCTCATGCACCGAGAACAGGTCCCAGATCCACTGCCTGGGGGCCTATGCTGAGACACTTTGATCAGCCTTGATGTAGGGAGGAGGGGACTGGAATTTGAATCTACCAGGCTCTGTTGAATCCCCAGGGGAGACCTAGGCTTGGAGGAGGTGGGAATGGGGTGTGGATTGGGAGGAAGACTGGGGGCGGGAGGAGGGAGGACAGGGGAATCCGTGGATGATATGTAAAATTAAATTAATTATAAAATAAAAATATTAAAAAAAGAAATACAAATACCCAAAAGGTACATGAAAATATGCTTAATAGGTACATGAAAATATGCTTAATATCGCCGGGCGGTGGTGGCGCACGCCTTTAATCCCAGCACTCGGGAGGCAGAGCCAGGCGGATCTCTGTGAGTTCGAGGCCAGCCTGGGCTACCAAGTGAGTCCCAGGAAAGGCGCAAAGCTACACAGAGAAACCCTGTCTCGAAAAACCAAAAAAAAAAAAAAAAAAAAAAAAAAAAAAAAAAAAAAAAAAAAAAAGAAAATATGCTTAATATCACTAATCACCAAAGGAAAAATTAAAATTTTCAGTGAGGTATGATCTCACATAGATGGTCTACCAAGAAGCAGGAACTCATATGTTAAATGTGGAAGAAATTGAATCATTGCGACCCTGGTAGAATTGTAAAATTGTGTAGCCAATAGGGAAAACTGAAAGTTTGTGCGTGTGTGTGTGTGTGTGTGTGTGTGTGTGTGTGTGTGTGTGTGAATATAGAATTACCATATGATCCAGTTTCACTTTGAGCTTATATTCAAAAGAATTAAAAACAAGTACTCAAAGAAATTACATGCACACACAGGTCAATTTAAGTATTATTTACAAATAGCCAAGAGATATAAGCAGTCCAAGTGTACACTGATGAATGAATGAATGGATAAAAAATATAATGTATACATGATAAAGTATTATTTAGCCTTACCATAAGGAGAAAATTCATTATTATATTACATACTACGTGAAGTAAGCCACTCACAAAATTATAAATACTATATAGTTCCATCTCCATGAGCAATATCAAGTACAGTAATTTCTTATTTTCCATGAGGGATACATACATTCTTTTTTACGTATATACCTGCCTATGACAAAGCTTAATTGAGACCTTAGGCACAACGACAGATCACCTTCTGTTTGTGAGATAAGATCTATCTGTCTTGCTCTGGCTGAACTGGAATTCATGACAAATCCAGGCTTGTTTTGAACTTCCAGGGATCCTTCCACCTGTCCTCACAAGCTTTAAGATTATAAATGTGCACCACCTTGCCTACTTACAATCAGACATTAACAACAACATAATGAAGGACTCATTCTATTATATTGTAATTGAAATGGCTGGAATCACTGCTCTTACACACTGAGAAAACTGCTTAGTAACTTAGCATTTACTAAAGCACAAGCACAATGATGCCACAACACTTGCTCTGGTAACTGAGAAAACTACCAAGAAGTGGGGGGAAAAGAATGTTGTATTTTCAATGCAGGCTAGGGTGGGATGCACAATATTTCACCAAGTTACTCAGAATGGTACACACACACAAATTATGAATTGTTATTTCGGGAGCTCTCCATTTACTATTTTAAACTGCAGTTGTGTGTTACTGAAACCATGAAACAAGCAAACAGTGTTGATCCTATCCTTGTAGGACTGGTAGTCAGAGTCACAGAAACAGAACTTCAAACGTGCACTACTAAGAGCCGAGAGAAGGGGAAGATAAGGAGTTGCTGCTCTGTGCATATGGAGTTCCAGTTTCATCGGCTAAAATCTTCTGAAGATTTACAATATGACAACAGTGACTATAGTTTATGGTACTGGATTGTACACTTGAAAATGACTGGGGGCCAGCCAGATAGCTCAGTGAGGAAACATGCTTTCCTTGCAACTGGAGTTGATCCCTAAAACCCATGCAGTGGTGGAAAGAGAAAGACAACTTCACAAAGCTGTCATCTGACCACCATACATGAGCTGTGGCTCTCTCTCCCTCTCTCTCCCTCCCCCCATCTCTTACACACACACACACACACACACACACACACACACACACACACACACACACACACAC
>CABHPQ010089565.1:20434-54424 GCA_902168405.1 Peromyscus aztecus
TGTGTGTGTGTGTGTGTGTGTGTGTGTGTGTGTGGTGTACACATGTGACACTGAGTGTGAGAGCAGAGGTAAAGCAGAAGTCAGAGAACAACTTGCAGGAGTCAGTTCTCTCCTTTGGCCATGCTGTCCCCAGGGATTGAACTCAGGTTGTCAGACTTGGTAGCAAGTGCCTTTACCTGCTTAGCCATCTTGCTGGCCCCTTTATTACATTTTTACTATAATTTAAAAAATATTCTAGAGTGATCAGATTATTTGAAACTATTTTATTAGTGATAAAATAAAGAATTTCCATGGGATGTCATGCTGCCTGCTCCCAAAGTAATTTTAATTAGGTATTTTAAAGGTTCACATCTTGGCATACATTTCTAATATATTATATTTTAATAATTAAAATATGACTTAATTGTGACATTTTGCTCAGTCACACGATCTGCATAAAACTATTTTATTTCTGTAGTTCAAGATACTACACTCAAGAGATACAATGTAGCTCTCTCAACATGCTTTATCTTATATCCTCACTCTATTTTTGGCTCCCTGCATGTTGGGCCTCATGAGCATCTCTTTTCAGAAAGTCAATAGGAGATCCTCAGGAACTTCAAAGTCTGTTATCACAAGTCAATCCCCAGTCTCTTCCTACCTTTTTCTTTAAGGTGATAGAATGCAAAAGATTACATTCTAGGCCATTATAGGCTCTCTCATCTACTGGTGGATGATGTACCATATCTGGGTTAAGCAATTTAATTTTTATCTTAAAAAAGGTGTTGGTATTAAGTGTTGGGACTGTACAGTTACCAGTGTGGTGTTCTCTTTCAAGCAATGATTTATGCAAGATATACATTTTTCTCTAATGATGGCGACTTCACAATGTAAAAACTTTTCTGGTAATAGTCAGAAGAGCCAGTTTATAAGCCTTATGAGGAAATCAGTTCCACCACTCTACAGTCACGACTTGTATAATGTGCAAGACAAAATGGCACAGTCAATTCTCTCAGTGGGAACTCTTCTGACATTATCTCCACACAGCCATTATAAATGAGGGAAACTTCTGACCTGGCTTAAATGTCCAACTGCTTCCTTAAAGTTTATCTGATTGTTTTCAGTCAGAAACTCTCCTTCTTCTCAACGTAAGAGTAGCACAGTAACACCATTCTTAAAGCACTGAGGTCATATTGCTGAGTTAAAGTTAATTCTACTTCTTTCCTGCTTTCAGTCCCAAACTATTTAAGAACATGTCTCTTTGAACTTATATTCTCTTTGCACAGTAGGCTAAAAAATATCCCTTGGATGTGTACACAAGTGGAAGGTACTTTGAAAACTGAATAAAGTAGTTTTCTAGATCTTTGTCTCAGAAATGGAACACTAACAAATATATCTAATCCATAAAGATGTAGTGAGGATCAAACCAGAAGATCCTAAATTTATCATTTCAATAATAAATGTGAGCTATTACAAAATAATTAGTATTTTAGCTAATGGACACTATGGTGAAATAAAGATAACTCTAATATATTCCCTGCACTCAATGAGTTCTAACCTTCACAATTTTTTATTAGTTTCTTTTAATTATACATATTTGCCTCTTGCACTACAATGAAAACTTTAAAAAGATAAGGATGTGGCCTGTCATAGCCAATGTTGTATCACCAGTAAATATTTGTTCAATGGATAAAAGAATGATTGGCAATTTCCAGTGGAAAAAAATTGACAGTATTCAACAAATATTTACTGAGCTGATGCTGTGAGCAAGAAACTGGAAGGCACAGAAGTGAATAGGAAGATAGAGTATACAGAAAGGTGAGAGAAATTCTGTGAGAATCTGTAAGACATCATGGAGTGAGTGTTTGTTTTGGCGCTTGAATTACAGGCAGAATTTGGACTATTAGAGATGACAAGAAAATATGTAATCAAAAGTAGCAGCATGAGTAAAGGCACTGACGCTGGGAGGGTAGGTGCACTTGGCAAACACAGAGTCCTATATAACTGGGGCCTATGATCCAGAGGAAGTAAAATGATTGAGATCCTACTGTTCAGGGCTTTGAATGTCAGGATAATTGAGCCAAACCATAATTTGTCTGAATAAAGAAGAATTTTGCACAATATTGCAGGGAGTCCGGGGTTAGACTTGATGACTTAGAAATTCACCCTCGACCCATTATTTCCTGACCTTTAATGTTACCAGTTTTGTTACTTTAGTTTAAAATCCAATTATAAGAAAGGTAGGGTCCTAGAGGTGAGTTTTAATCAAAGGTATTTTCTGACCCTGTAGAAAATAGTCCTGGCATTTGGGGAGAAGCTGTGCTTTTGCCAGCAAGAGAAAATCCGAAGTAAAATAGCAAACAGCAGAGAGAGGGTATTTCTCTGTTGACTGCCCTTCATGCAGTTGACCAGGTATTTGCTTATGTTTTGCCTTGTTTTACTTCCCATAGATCAGTACAAATGAAGCAGTATAAAAATATGGCACAGAAAATGCAAATGAGATTTTGAGTAAATCCCTTTTAAAAGATTATTGATCAGAAAGAAGACGTAAAGAGGAAGTCACCAATGTGAGTTTCACCTGGTTATCCAATTTGAACAATAGGAGGGATATGATACATTTTTACAGGAATGATTCTATATGAACATAGAAATGTTCTTTTATGTGGCTGATTTGAACAATGTTGATTTTATTTTTCCATGCTAGATCCAATTTGGTTTTGCACACTGTAGCCTGTAAAATGTTTCAGAATAGGATCATAGCTCTACTTCACTGCTACAGAAAATCAACACAAGAAAACAACAAAATAAATTGTTTTAAATGTTCTCTTCCCTGTACATGTACCCATGCAACACTAAGTGTTTGCTATCTACCATTGTCATCCTTTCATTCATTAACTCATCTGTCTATCCTGTGTGTATATACAGCCAATAAACAAGATTTGCTCAGTATGAACTCAGTTCCATATACTCTGCCAGGCACCATGGTTATTGTACTTTCTGTTACTTAAGTGATGTACATTTATTTCCAGCATATTTGCAGGCAGTCCAGAATGGGTTTAGAAAACAAACCTATTTGCCTATATTTATAGCTACCTAAACTTTTGAACACTTATGATTTGTTCTTAATTGATTAGTAATTCTCTGTGGCTGAATGCATTACTTTAAAACAAATACACCAAGTCAGTTTGCTTGATGAGCTCTGCTAGTAATTTGATGAAATATATGTATATGTATATTTGGTTTTGGTTTTGTTTTTCGAGACAGGGTTTCTCTGTGTAGTTTTGGTGCCTGTCCTGGATCTTGCTCTGTAGATCAGGCTGGCCTTGAACTCACAGAGATCCACCTGGCTCTGCCTACCGAGTGCTGGGATTAAAGGCATGCACCACCACCACCACCACCACCACCACCACCACCACCACCACCACCCGGCTAACTTGAAATCTTTTAGGTGCTTCTGTGTGTGTTCAAAAGAAGTAGCAAGGAGTAGGGAGGTTGGATCACAGTTATTTATTTATGCGTTGCCTGGGCATCTAGGTGTTTCATTCAAACTTAACCGAAACTTCCATCATCACAACATCCACCACCATTGTTCTTACTTAGAGACAACTCCTATCATGAGTAAATAGCTGTCTCCTTTTATCAACAATTCCCAAATTTTCTCCTTTGGACTATGTAACTAAAGTATTGAAAATTTAATCTTTAATATTTCTTTTAGATGGAAATAACCAATTCCTATAACCCTCTCATTTGTTATAAAGATAATATTTTCCTATAAAACAGTGCATTTTTTATTTAAAAACATTTTTATTCATTTTACATACCAACCACAGATCCCCCTCTCATCCCTCCTCCTGCTCCACCCCCTCCCACCCCCCTACCCCCGCATTCCCACTCCCGGACTCACCCCCTATCCCCTCCTCCAAAAGGCTAAGGCCTCCCATGGGGAGACAGCAAAGCCTGGTACATTCAGTTGAGGCAGGTCCAAGTCCCCCCACTCCCACATCAAGGGTGAGCAAAGTGTCAGACCATAGATAATGGGATCCAGAAAGTCAGTTTCATGCACCAGGGATAGATCCTGATCACACTGCCAGAGGCCCCTCAAACAGACCCAGTTACACAACTGTCTCCAGTATGCAGAGGGTTTAGTCGGTCCCATGTGGGTTCCACAGCTGTCAGTCTAAAGTTGGTGAGTTCCTATGAGCTTGGTTCAGTTGTCTCTGTAGATTTCCCTATCATGATCTTGACCCCCACATTGCTCATATAATCCCTCTTCTTTCGGCTTTGACTGGGCTCCCAGAGCTCAGCCTGGTGCTTGGTTGTGTATCTCTGAGGAGATCTCCATGAGTAAACTGGGGATGAGGGGGCAATAGAGGGGAATGAGAACATGAGGGAACAGGATGGTTGAGCTGGGGGAGGGATGGAGTGGGAGAGCAAGGAAAGAGGTATCTTTTTTTTTTTTTTTTTGGTTTTTTGAGACAGAGTTTCTCTGTGTAGCTTTGCGCCTTTCCTGGAACTCACTTGGTAGTCCAGGCTGGCCTCGAACTCACAGAGATCCGCCTGGTTCTGCCTCCCGAGTGCTGGGATTAAAGGCGTGCGCCACCACCGCCCGGCCGGAAAGAGATATCTTGATAGAGGGAGACATTATGGGGTAAGGGAGAAACCTGGTGTAGGGAAATTCTCAGGAATCCACAAGGATGACCCCAGATTAGAATTACTAGCAATAGTGGAGAGGGTGCCTGAACTGGCCTACCCTGGTAATCATACTGGTAAATACCCTGTCATCATAGAGCCTTCATCCAGTAACGGATGGAAGCAGATGCAGAGATCCAAAACAGTGCATTTTTTTAATTTTATGATTTAATTTAATTTTACATATCAGCCACAGATTCCCCTGTCCTCCCTCTTCCTGTCCCCCGCCCCCCAAGCCCACCCACCATTCCCATCTCCTCCAGGGCAAGGACTCCCCTGGGGATTCAGCTCAGCCTGGTAGATTCAGTCCAGGCAGGTCCAGTCCCCTCCTCCCAGGCTGAGCAAAGTGTCCCTGCATAGGCCCCAGGTTCCAAACAGCCAGCTCATGCACTAAGGACAGGTCCCGGTCCCACTGACTGGGGGCCTCCCAAACAGTTCAAGCTAATCAAAGGCTAGGCTCACAACCAAAAATATAACAGTGCATTTTTATATGAATTCTATTTTTTGTTCGGGAAGTTCTACTATGGTCGGAATCAATAGTAAGTTGCTTTATGATATAGAGGTAGTAAATACAAGTAGTGAATACAGAAGTCATGTTTGCTCCTTTTATTTTATTTTAGTTCAGTTTAGTTTAGTTTGTGTTTTGCTGAGACAGAGTCACCTATAACCTAGGTGTGAGTCAAACTCCCTGTGTTGCTAAGGCTACCTTGAGCTCTTGCTCTTCCTGCCCTGACCTCTCAATTGCTGTGATTACAGGCTTGCGCCATCACCATCCTGTTTTTTGTTTTTTAGGATTTGCCCTTGCTGGCTCTGCTTTTTTCCTAACCAGCTACATTTCAACTGGAAGAAGATAGAGTTAATCTTTTGGTGCATCAGTCTCAGCTGTTCTTCTAGGCTAGGCTGATTTCGTGTCTGATTTTGAAATCAAATGTAGAATTTTTGGAATGGACTAGGCCCGATGCACATTGCAAAAGTGCTCATTGGGGAAGAAAATTTCCCTTATTACCTTCAACTAGTGGAAGAGATTCCACAAACATAAAGGAGAATTGTTTTGTCACCAGGGGAGTAAAATGTGAATAAACAGGTTGAAGTTTTACAAAGTCAGATTTTTTTTTAAGAATATTTACGGGATTTCCCAGAAGGATTGACTTCCTGCTGACAGAGTGACATTCCTGTCACTTGATGTGCTCAGGTAGAAGTTTAAAGATTATGTGCTCCTGATAACCCAAGAGATTTCTTTGTTTTTGTGAACATTGACCTCAAAATGTTTAAAGTGGCTTCTGCCTTTGAGACTTTGAGACTCTATCCCAAATCTTCCCTCAGTGGATTTTGTCCCAAGGATCAGAAGTTATAGGGTAACACACTACTTGGACAAACTTTTTTTTGTAACTATAATATGCAGGGTTTATTAGTTACTCTTTAAATATATGGATACCACAATATGCTATTAGATATGGTAACAGATTCAACTCTTCCAATCCTTTAGGTATAATATATGATCTACTTCCAAGACAGCATTGTATATTGTGTATATTGTGATTCCATTTTATTTCTGAGAAATGTTAGAAAATTCAAGAACTGTTAGCTTTTTAGTGTAGAATTGTTTGGTTCAGAGTGTTTAGCACATAAACCTAAGATTCTTGAATTCTATCCTCGCTCTTGAGTTCTCATCTGACTCTGAGACAGGCCACTTGTTTTGTGATGGAATTTCAGCAATATTCCTTCCTAAAATAATTCTGTGTTACTGTTAGTGTTCAAGTATTGTGCAGTGTCAAGTATCCAAACTACACCATAGCAGACCTCCTCTCCACCTCTTTGAAGTCATGAATGTAAAACTGAAGGACACTTATTTTATTATTTAGACTTATAAACTGACTGGAGAATAGGCTTAGTCTAAACACCTAATAAGAGTCTTTCTGTTTGGTGAAGACCCAATCAACCTTATCAGTCTCCATCAGGTTGCATTTTATGGGCAATTAAAGTGTAACTGTAATTTTAATACTGTTATGAATTGTAATGTAAATATTTTTAGATAGTTTGCCAAATGCATCACCACCTGCAAGTTGAGAACCACTGCTCTAGGGGATGAGGATATAGCTCAGATCTAATTTTGGATCCCCAGTACCTGCATAAAAAGACAACAAACCAGGTGCAGCGTGTACCTGTGATCTCAGCTCCAAGGAGGCAGAGACAGGTGGATCTTTGGAGCGCATAGACTAGTCAGCCTACTGGAACTGATAAACTCCAGGCTCAATGGAAGTTCTTATCTCAAAAAATAAGGGGAAAATGGTTAACCTGAAATTGACCTTTGGCCTCCACATGTATACACATACATAGATGCATTTGCACCTGCATACACATGTGTACACACCCACACAAACACATACATTCATAGCATAGGCATGGATACATACACATGAATAAAATAAAAGTAAAGAAGATCCACACATTAATGCTTACTAATGATTTATTTATTTATTGCTTATTTGAGGGGGCAGATTGTTTGTTGGATACAGTCTCACTTTGTAGTCCATGCTGGCCTCAAACGTGCAGCAATCCTCCTGCCTCTGCCACCTAAGTGTTGAGATACAGGCTTTGAGCCACTATGTTTTGCTTATCTGTGACATTTTCATGTATAATCTATCTTTTCTTATCACATAGCAACTGGTAACCCAATTATTGTCCTAGATACATTAGTTAGTGACACTTTTATCTGTAAATTGTTGTTATGGGTGCTATGTGTGTGTTATTTATGCATTCTTTTTCTTTCCAGGATTTTGAATAAAAAATTCAGTAGGTATCTAAGTTTCTCTATAATAATTTTGTAGTTTATTATTTGAAAATTTCCTACAATTTTATAGTGTATTTTTATCATATTCATCTACCACTACCTCCATTCAGCTCTCCATAATGCCTGCCCCCTTCTCCCTCCCAGCTGCTTTCTATCTATGTTAGCTTCTTTTGTTTTTTCTTTCATTTTTCTTTCACAATGCTTGGGGTTGAACTCAGAGCCTTGTTCATGCTATGCAAGTGCTCTACCACTGAGCTACATCTATCCTGAAGTGTTGCCGTTAATAGAATTGTAATGGTCCTTTCCAAGGGGCCTGCATTTATTGTTATCAAGCATTGTTGTAGATTTTGTGGGCAGCAGGTGCTCCACTCACATACAGAGTTCTTTCTAAGTTTTTGAAAACACCAAACAGATATTGATTTATGAGTAACAACTCAGTCTGGAGTCGTTGCCATGGTGGTTATGAGGTAGTCATTTCTGCTAGAAGAACTAGAAATCTCAAGGTTATAGAAGACTTCAGTATTTAAAAGGAACATAAATTTTAGGCTCTTCATATCTTCAAAGGCAAAGACTGATGGACATAAGTGAAGTTCTTAATATCATGGTGAATATTAAGTACAATAGAAACGTAAAATCACAGGAAATGGACTATAAAGTCACTACTTGAAACTTCAGTACAAAGTTTCTCTGAGTATGATATGGGAAGACCTTTCATTAAATTCACTTGGGTAAAGAGCCAGACTAAAACCAAAAGAAAACAACAACAACAAAAAAAAAAACCAGAAAATGATAGGACCAGACATAAGAAACTTCCTTTGAAGTTGTTAATTAAGGGAGTCCAATATACTCCCTGAACAATATAGGCTATTGCTGTTGCCCTTGGTTGCTTCCCAGAACTTGAAAGTAAGCCCCTGTTGCTGAAGAGATCATGCAGTTCAGACATAGGACTTAAAGGAATCTAGCTAGAAATGACCTGAAAGCTCTTCCGTGAGGACTAGCTTTCAGAGTATCAGAAGGTTCTGCTTTACCATTGAGCTACAACTCTAGTTAGTTAGCGTTGCATTTAATAGAATTATATAGTGGATCTTATATCTTGGTGGTAACAAACAGCTGTTTAGTATAGTTAAGGCCCATTTAATAGGAGGGTATTCATGCCATGCACTGTAAAATTAGTTGGTGAAGCCACAGAACCTAGAGTTATATCTTCTACTGCCATTTTCTGAAATCAATATAATTTCTAAGTATACTTACCTTATACTCACAAATAAGTGTAGCTCTCAACTTTCACCAAAAAAAGATTCTTTTTGTAGCCGAAGCCAAACAGAAAGCCACACTAGCCAAAATGCCTAGAATAACTGACTATGAGGTGTCCATCTCCAACACTACCCCTCTACCTAAGGCTCAGAGAACATTGCAGAAGAGGTGCAGAAAGGTTGTAAGAGCCAGAGGACACCACCAGTTGACATGCTACAAGAATTTATGACTACAGCGAGAGGGTGAACCAGTCTTCCCCATGAATGGGATCCCTAATTGGTTATACAGTATATGATCATCCCTGAAAACTTATACACATTAGCAGTGGTGAATTGATACTCAGCAGACTTTATTTACAGATTGTTATATATATATATATACATAATTAAATATATATTTATATACAATTTATCTATATTTTATATAATTTAAATATATGTAATATATTGATATATAATTAGAGAAAAAGGGCATAAATTTGAAAGACTTGGGGGGGTTAAAGGGAGGAAAGGATGGGAGAGAAATGATGTAAATACAGTACACTGAAAAAAATTGGGGTAAATTTTATCACTAGGAATAAAAGCACAAGAAATTCTAGCCAAAGGTTGTCAGAATCTCTAGGCATGGGGTCCAAGAATTGATATTTCAAATGAACAGCCCCCTTTCATGATTTCTTTTAAAAATCATCTTTTTATCTACAGATTCAATGCAATCCCCATCAAAATACCAACACAATTCTTCACAGACCTGGAAAGAATAATACTCAACTTCATATGCAAAAACAAAAAACCCAGGATAGCCAAAAGAATCCTGTACAATAAAACAACTTCTGGAGGCATCACGATCCCTGACTTCAAGCTCTACTATAGAGCTACAGTAATAAAAACAGCTTGGTACTGGCATAAAAACCGACTTGTGGACCAATGGAATCGAATTGAAGACCCTGACATTAATCCACACACCTATGAACATATAATTTTTGACAAAGACGCCAAAAGTGTACAATGGAAAAAAGAAAGCATCTTCAACAAATGGTGCTGCCTAAACTGGATATCAACTTGCAGAAGGCTGCAAATAGATCCATATCTATCACCGTGCACAAAACTTAAGTCCAAGTGGATCAAAGACCTCAACATAAATCCAGCTACTCTGAACCTGCTAGAAGAGAAAGTAGGAAGTAGTCTTGAACACATTGGCATAGGAGATCGCTTCCTAGGTATAGCACCAGTAGCTCAGACACTGAGACAAACAATCAATCAATGGGACCTCTTGAAACTGAAAAGCTTTTGTAGAGCAAAGGACACGGTCAACAAGGCAAAGCGACAGCCCACAGAATGGGAAAAGATCTTCACCAACCCCACATCTGACAGAGGACTGATATCCAGAATATATAGGGAACTCAAGAAATTAAACATCAAAATTCCCAACAGTCCAATGAAGAAATGGGCTATAGAACTAAACAGAGAATTCTCAGCAGAGGAAACACAAATGGCTGAAAGACATTTGAGGAATTGCTCAACATCCCTAATCATTAGGGAAATGCAAATCAAAACAACTCTGAGATACCACCTTACGCCAGTCAGATTGGCTAAGATCAAAAACACTGAGGACACCTTATGCTGGAGAGGATGTGGAGCTAGGGGAACTCTCCTCCACTGCTGGTGGGAATGCAAGCTGGTACAGCCACTGTGGAAATCAATATGGCGCTTTCTTAGAAAATTGGGAATCAATCTCCCCCAAGATCCAGCTATACCACTCTTGGGCATATACCCAAGGAATGCTCAATCATACCACAAGGGCACTTGCTCAGCTATGTTCATATCAGCATTATTTGTAATAGCCAGAACCTGAAAACAACCTAGATGCCCTTCAACCGAAGAATGGATAAATAAACTGTGGTACATATATACAATGGAATACTACTCAGCAGAGAAAAACAACGACATCATGAGGTTTGCAGGCAAATGGAGGGATCTAGAAAAAATCCTCCTGAGTGAGGTAACCCAAACTCAGAAAGACAAACATGGTATGTACCCACTCATAGGAGAATACTAGTTGTGGAACAAGGATGACTGGACAGCTACTCACAACACCAGGGAGGCTACCTGGATAGCAGGACCCCAGGAGAGACACAGGGATCGCCCAATGACGGAGAAATGGATGAGATCTACATGAACTGTCTGGACGTGAGTGGGGGTGGTGAGGGGCGGGGGGCGAGGGAAAGAGAACTTGGGGGAGCGGGAGGTCCCAACTGGATCAAGAACAGAGAGGGAACACAAGGAATGTTCGTGAGAGATGAAGACCACATGAGAATAAGAAGAAGCAGAGTGCTGGAGAGGCCCACAGAAATCCACGGAGATGCCCCCACAATAGACTGCTGGCAATGGTCGAGAAATAGCCCAATCAGACCTACCCTGGTGATAGGATGGCCAAACACCCTAATTGTCGTGCTAGAGGCCCCATCCAGTGACTGAGGGAGCTGGATGCAGATATCCACGGTCAGGCCCTGGGTGGAGCTCCGGGAGTCCAGTTGGCGAGAAGGAGGAGGGTTTGCGTGAGCGGGAGTTGTTGGGACCGGAGATGGATGGAATACAGGGACAAGTGGCCAGACAAACGGAAACACATGAACTGTGAACCAATGGCTGAGGGGCCTCCAACTGGATCAGGCCCTCGGAATGGGTGAGACAGTTGATTGGCTTGATCTGTTTAGGAGGCATCCAGGCGGTTGGACCGGGTCCTGTGCTCAGTGCATGAGTTGGCTGTTTGAAACCTGGGGCTTGGTAGAGACCCTAGGCTCAGCCTGGGAGGAGGGGGCTGGACCTGCCTGGGCTGAGTCCACCGGGTCGATCTCAATCCTCAGGGGAGTCTTTGGCTTGGAGGAGATGGAAATGGGGGGTGGGCGGGGAGGAGGGAGAACGGGGGGAATCTATGACTGATATGTAAAGTTGAATTATGTTGTAAAATAAAATAAAATAAATTATAAAAAAATCATCTTTTATTTTTTTGAGATTATAACACAATTACATCATTTCCCTCTTCCATTTCCTTACTCAACCCCACCCCCAGCTCTTTTTCAAATTCATAGTCTATTTTCTATTAATTGTTGTTACATTTAACTTTGAGAATCATTGCTTTAAAGAGGTAGTTTCTAGTTCAGTAAAATAAAGCACTAGTCTATGATCCAGTATAATTGGAAACACATGGATCTGGTAGGTGAAACCCAAGGTCTAGTCCTAGTTTTAGCAGCTATTATCTGGGGTATCTTTGGAAAATGCTATCATTGTCTCTTTGATCAGTAGTTCCCTTCTTGGTATAATTCTGGCAGATTTGATCCAGAAAAACGCTAGGCTATTTTTCAGTATTAACACTGTATATATCTACACAAAGAACAATAATCAAACATTCCAAAGGGTCATAGGATCTAGCACCCAGCTCTACAGCTGGCACATAAGATGAATCCAATAAGTACTAATTATATGAATGTTGTTATAAACTACAAATATGGGAATTAAATAGTAGTCAGTAGATGAATATGTAATGGGCAGTATGGACCTAAGGAAAGCTAATATGTTTGGAAGCTACCTTTATGCCTATGGGGGTAATCATAAATTTAATTTATATCCCCTTTTTGTTGACATCAGTGATTTATTTGCCTGAGTAGCTGTAGTTGGATCCAATCCAATTCAAATTTATATTTTACATAAAGTAACTATCCCTTATTGAGTTGCCCTCCCATTAACTTCCCCACCAATCCATTAGCAACCAGTCTTTGTTCAACGGTAAGCTGTTTTTTATGTTTCATTTTATGTATTTAAGTCTAAATTTCTAAGTTATGCCAAACTCCAGGAGACTGGAGAATATATTCCTTTCTTCGTTGCCTCAAAGCTCATCTAGTTTTGAATGCATAGGTGGTCAAGTGGTCGTTTTAATCTTTTATATTTAAAAATGCCTTTTAAGCTATAAAGTCCTTTTACAACCAATTTATTTTATCCCCATGATCAGGGGCTTCCAGAGGAGGTATCCTTATCACCATTTTATAGATTAAGAAACTGAAGCTTAAATAATTTAAGCTTTGAAAAATCTTTACCTGAGGTTCCAGTTACTCCTTCCTACATGCCCCTCCCTAAAGTTCTATGCAATTCTGCCCCAGGTGCACATGGTTTCACAGTATTAGGAAGTGATAGAGTGTCGAAGGTTAACTGAAATTGGGACTCCATCTACACAGCTATGGGGAAGTCATCATGCTTGAGTAAGAACTTTCAGGAATGCAGCTGTTTTTTGTGACCACTCATGCTCCTGTAAGTTACACTTCTCCCATGTGCTGATAATTATCTTTTGTAAAGTTGACACATTAGAGTCACTTGAGAAGAGGGAGCCTCAGTTGAAGGACTGCTTCCATTAAATTGGCTTGTGGACATATCTGTGGGACATTCTCTACACTGATAGTTGATATGGGATGGCCTAGCCCAATGGGGGCAATGCCATGCCTACACAGGTACCCCTGGACTGTATAAGAAAGCAGGCTGAGAAAGAAATGGAGAGCAAGCCAGTAATATATATCACACAGTGTATGGTTTCTTATTGGAGAAATGATAGGTTGTTGGATTAATTTTGCAATCTAGGGATTTTCCATAATCAAAAATTTCATCTCCTTCTACTAAAAATGTTCGCATCATTAAAAAAAAAAAAAGAGGAAACAAGAATACAGCTTAGATTATTTGCAGCATTAGTTCTTGGGTACTAGTTTTACTGCATTTCAAATGACATTGTCTTGGTTAAAAGTATTCTAAATTTAAGCACCTGAACTTTCTTTTTCCTTTCTGGTTTTTAGTGATCATTTGTATTCAACTAGATCAATGTTTATTTTGAATGAACTTGGGGTTTCTTAACCTTTTGTTATTGTTTTTCCAATTAAGATGTCTGATAATTATCTGAAAATAGAAGACACAAAAGTCATGAGGTTGAATAAGAATGAATCCTTTAAAATATTTAATTTGTCCAGATCCTCTTTTATGTTTAGAAAAATAGCTCCATGTGCACTAATCAGTCTTTGCAAGTGATCCTTTCCTCTGATCTACTGCATCAGAGGGGTTGTACAATTCTTCATATAGGGTTGAAGTATTTGAATTGATATGCTGTATGAAAGAACACATTTAGAAAGCAAAATGTGTGTTTATGAATAAACTAGAAGGAGATCATGTAAACAGCAAACATGCAGTTAGAAAAACAATAATGCAGATGCCCGTGAGAAATAAGCTATGCTTAAACAAAGTATGTTATTCTGTTTAGAACCAGTAATAACTGGGTAAAATTTACTCAGTAGGAAACATAACAAAGTATAACAAAACAACTGCCTCCAGTTTAGGTAGGTCCTCTAAAACGTTAGTTTGAGAAATTCACCATCATTTGCACATGCATTAAATCAGAGACTAACATTCAATACAGTGAAATGAAATTTTGAAGAAATAGCTTTTCTACAGTGAGTCTGATTCATGCAATTTTATCAAATGTGTATAGAGTCCTATAGATAATAGGGCAGTAAAAGTGGATGAAATATGTTCCATGGCATGAATACTTCACTCAATGCAAAGCAAGGAGCCCATTTACCCTGGTCCTCCAGCTGTTCCTTGGTAAAGAGAATACTGAAGGTCCTCTAAGAAAAGCATGCTGCCTTTTGAGGGTGACACTGTGCTAGTCAGAATCTATATGGAGATGAAACTTTGGAATTGTGTTTAAACCCATCTCTACCCAGGGCCAGATTCTTAGATCATAATTTTCCTTTATTTCCTTCAATCTCTCCTCTCTCTATTTTTGGAAAGCAGTAATAATGGTATTGTCTAACATCCTAAGTATTTTCTGTGTATGAGGCTTTTGCTAAGCACATGACAGGTTATCACATTCTCATTACTACTTACATACTATCGTTATTCTGTCTGCTTTACAGATAGGTCAAACAACTTATCATATCTCTGCATTTAAAAATATTTATTTTTAAAGATTTATTATGTATACGTATATGAGCTTTTGTGAATTTATGTGCACCACACACATACAGGAGCCTATGACAGCTAGAAGGTGTTAGAGCCCCTGGAACTAGACTTACAGATGGTTGTGAACCATCATGTGAGTGCTAGGAACTGAATCGAGGTCCTCTGCAAGAACAGCAAGTACTCTTAACCACTTAGCCATCTCTCTAACCTCTTACATTGTTTTAAATTGTGCGTATATGTTTGGGAATGGGTACATGTGTGTACAGTTGCCCACAGAGTACAAAGAGCTTATCAGATCTCCTACAGCTAGAGTTATAGATAGTTATAATCCATCCAGTGTGGGTGCTGGAACCAAATCCCAGTCTTCTGCAAGAGTGGTACATGCTCTTAACTGCTGAGCCACCACCTCTCAAGTCCTATACCCTCACATCTTAATTCCTATACTATTTAATCCAAACATTTACTCAATATTAGCTATCAAGCATGATACACACTGTTGGTTCAGCATCTTGAATTCCTCTTGCCTCTGCACACCACTCACTTACTGTAATCTATTACAATGATTCTATCAAGACATTTTAGGAGTTCTTTATTTAATTGTCTTTAGTTTTAATCACTAACCACCTCAACTACCAATTTCTCAGAACCCTGGCCCTTGATTCAAATAGTGTAGAGAATGCAGTTAATTAAACAAATACGATTATATGAGTGAATGCCTGATAGGCACCTTTACCTTTTGTTAGGGATGACTGCATTATCACAAACTATCCCCAATGAATGACAACTAATAAACTTCCCACAGAGGTATGTAGTAGAATACATAAGAGAGCCTTCTCAACATCCAGTATATTATTGATTGCCTGTTGATCCTATGTGATTAGTGACAGACTAACAGGATTCTGAATACAAATACATTATGACCCTAAAACGTTATACTAGAGGGACTTTTTTTTTCTTGTATAAAAAATTTATCTAAATGACATTCAAAGCTGTGCCCTAGGTATTAGAGCTGTGAGCTGTACATTTTAAGCTAACAAGCAATATTGATACAATGTCCAACATTATTGGAGGCATGGACAGAAATAGCCGCTTAATAGCTTGAAATAAT
Source organism: Peromyscus aztecus (assembly GCA_902168405.1). Taxonomy (NCBI): domain Eukaryota; kingdom Metazoa; phylum Chordata; class Mammalia; order Rodentia; family Cricetidae; genus Peromyscus; species Peromyscus aztecus. Next base: position 36,246 of record CABHPQ010089565.1, read on the forward strand.
AAGTATTTCTAAAGGTATAATCACATTTTGTCTTTTTATCCCTACAGTTTCTATTACATTTGAGCTGGGCATGGTTGTGTTCCTATAATCCCAGAATTTGAGAGAACAAAACATGAGGGTTGCTACAAGTTTGAGGATGGCCAGAACAACAAAGCAAGATTTTGTCTCAAAACCAAAACAGCTGAAGAGATGGTCATCAATTAAGAGTACCTGCTGCTCCTTCACAGGACTTGGATTTGATTCTCAGCACCTACATGGTAGTTCATAACCACCTACTAACACCAGTTTCAGAAGAAACGACACCTTCTGTGCTCTGTGAGTATCAGGCATGCATGCACTACACAGAAAGACACAAAGGCAAAACACTTGTACACATAAAATAAAAATTAAAAATGAAACGACTTTTTTAAAATAAAAAGATACTAACAAAAATGTTAAAATTCCTTTAGCTTCAAAGAATGTGAAATATATCACACAGTCTTATGAACATATTTAGCCACGATTTTGTCTTTTAAAAAGACTTATGATTTTCCTTCATTTTTATGAAATCAAAGAATTTTACCATCCTAAGTCAATTCTTTTGCGCATCTTGGAAGGACCCAAGTTATGTGAAGTGCATGCTCGTATGCGCTATTTCTCCTTGCAACAGTTTTGAAAATTTATCAGCTGAGAAGGAAAGCTGTGTACGTACTGCTTGAAACTTTATGCAACATAAAGAGTTTTAATTGGTATCAGGCTTTGACAAAGGAATCATAGGTGTATTTCATCCAAATTAAAAGCATGCCAAATTAGCGTCAAAGGGAGGCAAGACAAGTTAGATGCCATGTCGGTACTTAACAAAATCTTGCAAAAACATCATTTGTTTGTTTGTCTCTTTATACTACAGCAGTGTATTTGGTTGTCTTACCATTTAAGCATGCTGCTTTAAGACAAACCTCTTGCATGTTATAGAATATTCACTTCATCCATTGTTTCTGGCATTTTCTGGCTTTGCACTTACCTCCATAAAACTCATTAGAATGATATACACATGAGCTTAAGATTTTAACCAAATTTTCACTTGAACATTCTATGATCCCCAAACACCTTATATTTCTCTCCTTATCACAACCTCATTTGAAGGCAGAAATAATACACTTTTAAGAGGAAAAGCACAACACAAAGAAAAATGAACTCTGAGAGTTCTGTTAGTTGGAAATCATTTATTGCCTCTATAAAAGTTTAAATAAAAACTCTACAAAAATTCACTTTACAATCTGATATGGTTTTAAAGAGATAATATGCTTCAGAGGTAGTACCAGTAAAATGGGATGCAAGATTGCTACAAGGGGTTACTCAGTAAGTTAATGCAAAATAAAATTTCAATGAGGAGCAATATATACCCAGTATACAATTTAATGGAACAATCATAATTATATTAGCATGAAAATATCCCTTTCTTCTTTCCCCCCTTGGCAAATCTGTCCTTAATAAAGGCTTGTTTATGTCAACTGCAGGTTCACAAGTTAGTAGGCTATTTCATTAGAGCATTACAAAGCATAGCTTGGTGAAGGGCATGGCACAGTGCTGTCTGTCAAGGTTAACACAACTACAAAAAGAATCTAACTACCATTTAGAGCAAATGGCAATGGCAACTCTTCAAAGAACAATACCTTTTTATTAATTTTGGGGATTTGAATGAAAATAAAATTTGTTAAAAGGGCACAGCATTCCTGGTATTTCATCACTACCTCATGGATAAAAGGCAGCAGTTAAAGTTTTCAGGATTTCCTTCAAAGATGATTACAATCAGGCTAAGAAGAGGGGCTTAACACCCCTACACACACACACACACACACACACACACACACAAATGAAACAAGTCATTTTTATCGCCCAGTGTCTCTTTATATGTACCACTTAGCCTTTCTCTTACAAACTGATAAGACTGCATAAAATAAGGGCCCTAAAAAGATGTTTCTGTCTTTAGAGAACTGAACTCTAGGTCATCTTTTGAGGTCCCTGTATTAACAGTATACTGAAGAGAGGATGTGACTGGGCCAGAGCCTTTTTTCTCCAACAGTAACAAACATTTCTATCGCTGATTACAGTTGCAGTGTAAAAGTCCTGTTGATAGTTGACCTTACAACAAAACATCCCCAGGTTCCCAAAACAGGCCAATTTTCTTTTAACATTTTCTTTGCATGTGTTAATTTTCCTATTCTCCAAGGCAACTGCAATTCTCATTTTCTTGTAACTAATTTTAGCTTGGCTGAATGAGGAAAGTGCCTTCTTTTTGTTGTTATTGTTGTTTCAGGGTTTGTTTTTAACTCACATTTTAGAAGGTGAGTGCTCTCAGATATACATTATATGCTAAGTAATTGCTTGGTATCCTAAGCGTAAACATTTAAATGCAGTTAAGAAGGAAAAAAATTTCCCATTTACTTTTGCTTCTCTGAACAATACTTCTGATAGTGTAATATGCTATAATATTGTCAAAGCTCTAAAGAAAAAAATACTAGTTAATTTTCACTATCATCCACAGATGTCTTCATGAAAACAGTCAAAAGCTGTCCTTTTTCTTGTTTAAAAAAATCTCAAAACCAAATCCAGTACATATATATGAAAAATATGTTTCCATTATAGTAGTATCATATTTGTCCTCCTGAAGTGCTTGGGTCCTTGTGCAAATGCCAAGCTAGTTCCCCATTTTTATAATAGTTTTTTTAGTATTTGATCTTCTTTGAGGTCTGTGCTATGTATTCAATCTGCCAAAGTATAAATGTTTTCGAATTGATGCAACTGTTTCCTTTGGGTCTGACTATAGAACATCCCTACTAATATTTTTAAATGTTTTAATTCCTGTGTTCATAAAAGATATAATTATGTGACTGAAAGAAAACCGCCAGGATAAAGGTAGTCCTAAGTAGACTGTTAGGACATATACCTTCTATGTTAATGAAACTTTAGGAATAAACGTACAATTTATGTGTCTTCTCAAAATTATAGATGCAAGATTCCTTCTAAGAATCACATCTATTAGAATTCTTAAATAAATTACAACTGCTAGTTGAAACCTTTAATTAATATCCCTGAAAAGGTCAACAGGAAACATTTCTTTGTATTTTGGAGCCCAGCTTTCCTCAGTCTACCCAATGTGAGTTATCAGTATGTGCCATTGTACCCAGCTGAAATAATCCTTTTTGTAATCCACAGATTGATAAGAAATCCACTGTGTGACACAGTGTCTCTTCCGTAGCAAGAGCTCCATAGATGCTTTCTTTTATTTAGTGACAAATTTTTAAGGTGTGAAAAATAAAATTGTGTTACAACACACAGGAGAGACTCAGCTGTACTTACGCTGCAGTGAAGACCGACTAGGAAGAGTTTAAAGATAAACTTAACCATATTGAAGAAGACTATAGCAGAGATTTGAGACTACGAATTTGTTTAGACCAGTGGTACAATGGTAGCAGTCTGACCCAAGAAATTTGTTCATACTAAAAGAAGTAGAACCTAGGTATGGTGAAACACATCTGTCATCCTAGCTTTTGGGAAACAGAGGCAGGAACAGCAGGATTCAACGTCATCCTCAGCTGTATTGGGAATTAAAGGCCAGCCTGGGCTACAGGAGACCTTGTCTTAATCCTCAATATCATAAAGAAATGGTTTCTGTATATGTTGTATATAGTGGGGACTCTTTATCTCATGGAGAACTTTATGTGACTGAAAAACTTAATTGGAATGTTTGAGGTTCTGTTGCTCAGTGGTCTTTTCCGTGAATGGAATTTGATTTGTCAGCAAGGAATACCAAAAGTTGTTTGCAAAGAACCACATGACCGTCAGCTAAAGGGCATTAAGCTGACTGCTGAAATATTTCTGCTGACAAAGAAGCCATAGAAGCTGTGTGGCAGCAATATAAAATCAAATAGTTAATAAACTGAACGACCATCAATGAACTTTACTTGTACGTATTGGGGGGAAAAGGGACCTTTCCAAGTTAAAGGCATTTGTGACTGCCTTTCTGCATTCATAAATTGGTATCAATGAATTCTGAGATCAGAATCAGCCACAGTTATAAAACTTAAAAATATCTGAAGCTTGACAACTACCGCAGTTATCTAGCTGCTTCACTCATCTTTTAAGATTACATAATAATTTAATCATGTAATTTAGTTCCACATAACCAAGTCACAAATATAAAACAGTGCGAGCTTAGGGAGAAACTAGTATTTTCCCATCTATGAACCTTAGTATTCCCATCTGGTATTCTGGAAGGGAAGATCAGCAAAGAGATGTCTATAGTGTTCTGCCATCTGGTACCTACTAATAGTAACTGGGTATCATGCCCATTTTAGGTGTGTATTCATAGAATAGCATCCAGGAAATTCAGAGGACTTTAATTACAATCAAAGTAGTTTAACTCTTTTTTGATATTGTTGTTGGCTGATGGCTCTGTTCAGGCCTCATGTGGAAATGAGGTAAATTTTGTGGCAAAGTTGTATGACTAGAATAAAAAAGAAAACAAATATCAGTGGCATATTTTGAGTTCCTGTTTCACAAAATTTAAGATGTGAAAAAATATTATGAAAATGTTGGTAAACTTGAAGTATTGGTGCAATATTTTGTCTAACTCAATTATATAAATGTACTATATGTTAATCGCCTTTAATCCCAGCACTTGGGAGGCAGAGCCAGGTGGATCTCTGTGAGTTCGAGGCCAGCCTGGGCTACAGAGCGAGATGAGATCCAGGAAAGGCATCAAAACTACACAGAGAAACCCTGTCACAAAAAAAGTGGAATGCTAATCATTAATTCTTATCATTTGTAGTATACAAGAATTGAGATTAAAACTGTCTTTTATAAAATACTATTTTTGTATACTTACATGTTTTGGCTTTTAGTTGGTTAATTTGCTTTCCAGAGTATTTTTCCCTCTCCCTAGTTTTGGAGTTAGACAGAAGAATACTAATAACATACAATTACATCCTAGTAACCGCTTCAATTTCTAATCATTATCTTAGGTCAAATTCTCATAGGAGTTGAAAATAAATCCCAGGATTCACCTAGGTTAAATACACATTTAGGTTTGTTTTTATTTTTCAGCCCACTTTCCTGAGTAAAAATGTATATGGATGGTAGGAAAATGAAAGAAGAAAGATGTAATGGCTACAAAAAGAAGGCTAATCAAGCTTTAGCAACTTAGTAATGTTGAATATGCTTACTTTTTTTGTCTCTGGGTAAAACTATTACTAAGATTCTTCTTAAAGAATAAGCAAAAAATCAGATAGAGTAGATTTCATGGCCGAGTTGCTTAAAATTAAATATAATTTTTCTAGGATTTTATATAAGTTAAAAAACCATTTCACTTATTTTTACATTTTCCATGCATTTTTTATTGTAGCCGCTATATCTTGTCCTTCCGTCACAGCATATGACCGTTTTAACAGTATGTTTTTCCAGTTAAAGATTATTGGGGAAAAATAGAGTTATCTTGAAATGCACACCTGATAGGCATCCAACAGAATACATTATATCCCCCATCCAAATCACAAACTGTCTGAGGCATTTTTCTCTGATAAAGAAGACACACTGAATGAGGTATCATCGGGATCCAGTGAGGCATGACTGAAATCCATCTCTTCTAATTCAGGAGGTAAATCTGACAGCAGTGCCTTATCAGAAAAAAAATCAATTATTTTGGATTAGTATGCAGACAGATTTTCCCCAATTTTATGTTAATAGTTGTAATTCTCATTTTAATTTACTCTTGTGGATTTAAAGAAAGAAACAATTCTTTTGAAGGATCTTACACATTTCCTTATCTAAAACAGTAAGTTTTCATGTAATGCTAGGAAAGAACAAAATATTAGATGCCAAGTATGTGGATTAGGTAGAGTAGAATCTTATTCAAAGGGGAAGGAAATCAGAGGGAAATGCGTATCTCTCCTGATGAGTCTAGTAGCATTCAGAGTAACATGGTTATAGACATAAGCAACTATTCCAAACCAGGGATTTTTAACCAAGGGCTTTTAAATGGTTGAAGTAAGTAGTTTTCATACTAGTTTTCTGTGTTTACTGCTCACTGCTCAAGGACTTTAAAATTTCATTCTTTAATTAAAATAGTCATGCTTAGCTATATTACTCTTTAAGGAAACCCACATTTCAACAAAGACTTATCTTGTTCTTCGTTAAAAGAATCAATTTAGCAGTTAGGGAAGAAATTCTTCTATTTTACTTTAGATAAAAGTTCAACAATTTGAAAAGACCATGTGGTGTTTTGTTTGTTTGTTTCCTTTCCCTAGACTATGTCCATAGAGGTGGTTGACCACCCAGTAGGGCCTGTTCAATACAGAATTATGGCTGCTGTAACAATGTATCTGCTCATTTCTTTGCTGGAACAATTAAGATATGCCAACATCTTTGAGCTAAGTTTGACCATGTTCTAATTGTTTCATTTGTATTTGTAGAACATGTATCTATACTAGAGAAATAAATAATCAAGTTCTATGTGGTTGACAGTGCCCGTGCCATTTAACCATAAGAAGTCGGGCATAAAATAGCATAGTCTATCTAGAAATTTTTCAACAGCATTACTTGTACTGTGGATTTGGGGAGTATTTGTAAACAAGAACTAAGATAATAGGCACAAATGTATACGGGCCATTACGCAAGTAAGGAACAGAAAGACAGGGTATGCTGGGGCAACATATGAAATACATTGTCAAAATAAGACAGGATTCTCTTCAATAAAATAGTGACAGTTAAACATCCTATAATTTTTGCCTTGTAACACACAAGAAAAAAACTTTAATTTTTTGTCAGGCTATATAATTAAAAACTAACATATGTGTAGAAAGTTATTATTTATTTTGTACCACTAAATTACCCATGGATTTCTTGCTAAAACTAAGTGCACTTATACATGAACATAGCATAAAGATACCACATGCTTTCTGGGGTACTAAGCTGTAGTGATATGACACACGCCATTTTCTTCTAGAACAGTAAGCTACTGCTGATCCAGTTCAGGTACAATGGGGCCTTTGCTAATGCTGGCTGTTCAGAATACATCACTAGATTCAGTTCACTCTTCAGTTTTGAATATACCATATTAAGGATGGAAAGGCTTTCAAATTGGCGCTCATTGAACATGAGCTTCTCATATTGGAAAGTCAAGTGGATTAGAAAATTTCGTATTGTAAATTCTAGTGGAGAGAGACCTACAAACTAGAGAAGCATCACTATTTATTTCTTCTTTGTTGCATTGCATATAGTTGACTGACTAAAGTAAGAATAAAATTTAAAATGTTCAATATATGAGGTAGTTCACAACACAATGCATGGATTCCACCTCAAACTTTTTTTTAATATCTTTACTAGACTGCAATATTGGGACATTAAACAAATCTTTGCCGATGATTAGAACTGCCTTTCTCACAGAGATATAAATAAGCACAATTAAATTTCTCCTATTCTCCCATCCCCCGTGTTGCAGATTGAACCCGGGATCTCATTTACTTTGAAAAACACACTCTGACAATGATTCACATCTACAGCCTCAATGTTTTTTATTATATGTTCCTCATCAGTAACAACTATTTTCAAGGTCTGACCAAGTGCCATTTTTTCCCCAAGAGATCATTAACACTTTCTCCAAATACACGGTCAGTGTCTGTAATACTTATTCTAGGCTCTAAGATGTGAATGTAAAATTGATAATCATTCTTATCCTCCTTGCAGAGTGGAGAAATTGAAGTTTAAGAAAGGCAATCGATCTGGCTAGGATCACACAGTGAATTATCAGGGGAGGAAAGACTATAACTAATGACTTAGAGCAATGTTGGCAACATTATCTGGATGTTAAAATGGCTATTATTGATTGAAAAAAGACAACCTTTAGGTAATCTAATGTTTCAGTCAGAAAGTACCATACATATTTTTTAAACCCTGGACTTGTTTATAAGGACAAAATATTTCATAGATCGCTTATCTCATTCAACTTACCTGTGTCAAGATTAATGAAAGAAATAATGTATATTTTTTTAAAATAAGAAAGTAATGACAAATGTTTCTATTTTACTAGGTGGAATATAACCTATTTCCAGAAATAAACTTCTGAATATTTCAAAGCTTAAACATCATTAGTTTAAGATTTAACCTCGATTACTTTTCTACATCACTACTAGTATCATATATGTAATTGTATGATTAATTCATTAGTTTTCTGTTTTAGAGGGAGAGTCCAGGCTCTACACATGACCTTCCTGCCTTATATTACAGGTGTGTGTCACTACCACAGCCACTGTCATTTATGCCTGGAGAAAATACTTTGAAAATCATTATACTCAATCTTGAGTATGAAGAAAATCACAGTTTCTATTTAAGCTGCTGATTCTATAGGCTGTGGCACTTAGTATCATTCTCTATTTCAGCCCACACCGTGTTCATATGTTACTTCAGTAGTCTTTTAGCAGAAGAAAACTAGAAAAGGAAAAACAAAATGCATGTTAGTTACTTTTCTTATTTGTTGGTAATCTTTGGGAAAGAACCAAAGCAAAGCTAAGGTTAGAACTAGATATTCAGTCTATGAGATATTTGCAGATGTCAAGAAACAAAGACATTCATTAGTTAACTGGTTATGGAACTGAATTCAAATGATAGGAGATTTTTTTCAGACAAGAAAAACATTCTAATTTAGCCTAAAGTTGGAGGTGTGTGTGTGTGTGTGTGTGTGTGTGTGTGTTCTACAGTTATTTGAAATCTATGATACGATTGGGATTATGTTCAATACTATCACTCTTATTCATTTAAAAATCTATTTTAGGTTCTTATAAATCAAACATATTTTAATTTTGCTGTGCTTTGCTTGCTTGTTTGTTTTAAGATAAGTTCTCAGTTTATGGTCAAGGCTGAACTCAAACTCACAACAGTTCTAATATTTAAGCTTCCCTAGTGCTGGAGTGGTGGCATAAACCACCATGCCTGGCTCATAAACACATTTTCATTATGCCTTGGAATGTGCAAACCATGTATAATGAAGCAATACACTTAAATAAAGCTATCCAAGACAACTAAAGGATTTTGCATTGTGATCTCTATGTATGGCCAGAGTTGAAAGACTAAAATTCAGAAATGTGGACAAACAATATTAATGCTGGCTTTAGTTCCATGAGGGGACTCTCCTAGTTTAAATGTGGTTCATTATATCAGTTAAATATATAAAGACCTCTTTCTTTGAAAGAAAGGAGAATTATGGGATATTCAGACATTAACCTTTTCCCTGGAAACGTCTGGGATGGGCTATATATGCACAATCTTCTTGGAGTATAAGACATCAGTGATTTTACTTTTGACATTTTTTGCTGAATGAAATCTTCTAAGACTATTTACTAAATTATAGTTACCTACATCTCATACTACTCACTTAGAACATTTCTGATAAGGAGTTAGCATGGTGATAAATAACTTAGCAGTAAATTTGGCATCATTTAGTGTTAAATGTAATATTTTATATAATTAGGCTTAAACGAATACTTATAAAAGCCTCAGGTTTTTCTTGAGGCTATATGTATATATAGAAAAACCTCAAGGGTCCAATGCAATTTGGAAGGAATCTATAAACAAATACCCATAGCAAAAAACAAAAGACATTTCATTTTTGGAGTGGAGGACTCAAAAATTTTTACTTACATTGCAAAATGTGATATACCTATGGTCACAAAGATTTTCACAAAGTAATTCCATGCTTTCTTAATGCAGAGCAACATATTATAGAAGAGACTGTCCCAACATTTGTGAGCTACAGCAGCTGCCAGTGGGTAAATAAATAAATGCCCACATTTTACATTCAGAAAAAGTTCCCCAAACATGCTATCTAGTTATGGGTTGGGATAGCTCCATCTCTACAAAATTTTTGAGGAATTTCTTTAAAATTAATTTTAAAATTTGGTTTTCTCTACTTAAAGGCTATCCTGAAATTAAGAAAATATTCTAATCAGCTATTTTGACTTTGTACTCTAGTAGCATACAAAAAATCTGAATATATATTCTTAAGAAAACTATCTTTAAAAAGATCATAAAATAGCCATTTGCTCCATGAAATTCCAAGCCAGAATGGAGACTACAAATGAAGAGATATGAAGAATCCAAATATGACATGCCATTTGTCAACTTGACACATTGTGGCTTACTGGTCTCTCATGGGACTTACCTGCTGCTGTTCCTTATCATCAGCTTTCATAGCCAGAATCAGGTTTCTAACAAAAGTCTGGAGCTTAAAGTACTTCTGCTTTTGAATCTCTAGCTCATTTTCAATGAATCTGACTTCTTCGTTCTAAAGGAGAAAACACCAAACAATAAAATTACGCCATGTAAACTCAAGCCTGTATATATCTGATGAACAATAAAACTAAAAAGCAATCACAGTACAGGAGCAATATAGAAAACACAATTTAACTGTAAAGGAATATAAAATACTGAAGGAATTATCCTAGTATACAAGGGTGCCTTTTAAACAAATCATCAATAGAAGATAATTTGCAAATAGATTCTAGGAAGAGAGAAAAACAAGAAAGACTCATCTTCTTGGAAACAACTTTCCTATATCAAACTTCATTAGCATTTGTATTAGGATTAAGAATAGAGTCCAGTTAAACACAAGAGCAATAGAAAATGCATTAATATTCAGGGTATTATTTAGAAAGTCAAATTCTAAAATCTAAAATTTATTTTGTACCAAGTAGGGACTGAAATTACTAAAATTTTTAAGTATACACTTAATGTAAAATTTAAAATAATAAAATCTTTACAAGACAATGAGAGGTGGAGCCAGGAAGATCAGGAGTTCAAATCCAGCCTTGACCATATAGTGAGTTTGAGGCTACATGGAGACTCTGTCTCAAATGAAACAACAAAAACAAAAACAAACAAAAGACTGAAGGGATAATTAGAAACATACTCTAAAATTAAGACACAAACCACGTACTGAAAGAAAACGTATTCTAATTCATATAAAAGACAAAAGGGTCGAAACTTATGAAATTTAAAACTAGCAACAGAGGAAAATGTGGGCAAAAATATTTAAACAACATTTCATGAAAAAAAGTTATATATTCAAGATACTTAACATAATTTTCATTAAGGAAATGCAAATGCAAACCACAGTGAGTTCCTACTACCAGCTTGCTACAGTCACTAATGTTAAAAAAAAACTGAGCCAGGTGGTGGTGGCGCACGCCTTTAATCCCAGCACTCGGGAGGCAGAGCCAGGTGGATCTCTGTGAGTTCGAGGCCAGCCTGGGCTACCAAGTGAGTTCCAGGAAAGGCGCAAAGCTACACAGAGAAACCCTGTCTCGAAAAAACCAAAAAAAAAAAAAATTGACAAAATATAGTTGCTGATGAGAATATGGAGCAATTAAAAGTCTCATAATAAGGTGACTTTCAAAAGTATTTTGACTGTCATAAAATTCAACATGTTCTTTCTTAGTAATCCAATTTTTAGTTATTTACTTAAAAACAGTGAAAACACACAAATTTTCTTCGCAACTTTATTCATAATAGCCCCCAAAAGAAAGTAGTTGAGGCTTTCATCTCAAATAGTTGAGGTTTGAATCTGAAATGGCTGTCACAGGCTCCTATTTAAATACTTGGTACCTGTCTGGTGGTGCTTTTCAGAAGCTTGTGAAACCTTTATGAGCTAGAGCTGCTAGATAATGTGAGTCACTGGAGGCCTCCATGTGTTACAGCTTCCTGTCTTCTATCTGCTTGTGGATAATAGATGCAATGTGACCAAGTCCCTCACACTTCTGTCCTCATGCCTTCCCTGCCCTAACAGAATGCATTCCTTTAAACTTGGAAGGTTCCAAAACAAAACTTGTCCTTAAATTGCTTCTTGTCTGGTATTTGATTACAGCAATGAGAAAAGAAATTAATCCACAAATGAATAAACAATTTGTTAAATTCATTTAATTGTTAAATTTAAGAGGTGAATTTCACTGTATGAACTTTTTTTCCTGCTTGGAAGTTATGTAATATAGTACACTGATTAAATAAGAGCATACATAATATTTCAAATAATAATAACAACATTAATAAAATTTAAGATGAATATTGTGGTACATTCCTATTAATACTAGCACTTAAGAGTTTGAAGCCAGCCTGGGATACATACTGAGACCCTGGCTCAAATCCCAACCAAACAAAAGAAACTTAATTCATTTCATCTACCAGAAGCTTTGCACAATTTGGCCATCAATCATCTCCCAATACTCTCATGATGCAGCCTTGGGTGGACACTATTCTATCCTCTGTTTCTTTGAGTTCAGTTGTTTTGGATTCCAAATATAAGTGAGAAAATGTCACTTATCTTCCTGTACCTAGCTAATTTCACTTAGCATAATTTTTGTTCTCAAATTCTATTTATGCTTTCACAAATGGCAAATAATTACTTTTCTTTAGTAGTATATGTGCAGAATATTGTAAATAATGTGCATTCTACAATCATTGAAAAGGCAAAATTTAAATTTCTTACCACAGGAAATAAGTATTTGAAGTGATGGATATGTTAATTAGCTTGATTTAATTATTTTACATTGTATTCATAAATCACATCATAACCTTGTATCTCATGAATATATAAAGCTATAATTTGTCAATTTACAATTAAAATATAAATTATGAAAAAATAAAAATAAATAAAACCAAATAAATTATCAATAAGCCTCCTTGACAAAAACTGTAGAAGTAGACAGAATATTCTTTCTAGCTGGAAACCTGGTCTCAGAGTACAGCAGGACTTTAAGCAACATTTGTTCAAAAAGCTTCCTAAAAACATATTAAAATTAGTTGATTGTATGGGTATTTTAGAATTTTGGTCAAGTGGATGTTGTGGTATTAATCACATCCAATCTGTGAACATGTTTACTATATCACTTATTAGCTCAGTTTAAATCTTAATTTATGTGATGAAACTGCTTCCTTCCAGACCACTTAATAAGTGAAACATCTGTCCAAGCTAAATTTCTACTCAGTCACTAACACAACTAAGTTAAAAGTAAGCATTCTAAAGAAATTCAACATGCTTCTGCCATGATATGGTTTTGCAAATTCTAAACCTTTGCTTTTATTAGAAGTCATTGACAGAGAAATAATATTAGTAAAATGTTGACCAGAAAATGATTTTTTCCTGTTTTGTTTGGTTCATATTTGATGCACATGTATGTGGTATATGTATGTGTGGTATGTGTATGCACATATGCATATGTGGGTGTTTCTCTGTCATTCTCTCTCTCTCTCTCTCTCTCTCTCTCTCTCTCTCTCTCTCTCTCTCTCTGTGTAAGTCAGAGGTTGATGTCAAGTATTTTCTTCAGTTTCTCTCCAACTTATTTTCTGAAACAGGGTCTCTTACTGAATCTCAAGCCCACTTGTGGTGATACATTGTTTGTAATCTAGGAAATAAAGCTTGCCTGAAGATCAGAGGACAGAGCTAGCCACAGAGTTAGCCACAGAGATCAGGCAGCGGTGGCACACACCTTTAAGACTCCCACTCCAGAGGCAGAGGCAGAGATCCATCTGGATTTCTGTGAGTTCCAGGCCACACTGGGCTACATGAGATTAATCCAGTCTGGGAGAGAAACAGAGCCAGGCAGTGGTGACACACACCTTTAGTTCCAAGACTTGGGATCACACACCATTAATCCCAGCACTAGGAAGGTTGAGACAGGAAGTGATATGGCTGGGCATAGAAAGGGATATAAGGCAGGAGGAGACAGGAACTCAGGCTTTTTCAGGCTGAGGAGTTGGTGAGGTAAGAGGTGGTGGCTGTGGCTTGCTCTGCTTCTCTGATCTTTGAGCTATCACCCTGATACCTGGCTCCAGGTTTTTAATAAGACCATCTAGGATTCCTGCAACACCCACTGTTTTAGCCAGGTCCAGTTAGCCCTTTGTCTCTGCCTCTCCAGTACTGGGCTTCCAAGTATGTATCACAGGCTAGGCTTTTCACATGGATGCTGGAAATGCAAACTCAGGTCCGCATGCTTGTGCAGCAAGCACACTACCAATTCAGTTATCTTCCCAGGCCTCATTTTGCATTTTGTTGTTGGTTTTTGAATTGTTATTTTTCTTTTTCATTTTCTTTGAGACACAGTCTCATAAAGCTAAGCTATCCTTGAACTTGCTGTGCAGTTGAAGGTACCCTTGAACTTCTGATCCTTCTGCCTCCACTTCCTAACTTCTGGGATTACAGGTGTGTACCAGCACACTAGGCAGAAAGTCATTTGAATGCAGGCAGTATCTGTCATCATTTAATGGTGACTCATTTGCATTCAGAGTCTGCCTGAGCTGTACTCATGGTCCATCAGAAAACATTTTAAAAACATTAGTTCATATTTGCAAAAGTCACGAAAGCATCTTTTCATATGAGGATCTCTAATTTTTCATGCAAATATTTCCCTTCTTTGGTATTTATGAAATGTTTGAAAAGCATAAACAGCTTTAAGATAATTTAATATTGCAGACATTTTCTTCTCAGAAATGCTTTTCGCAAGCCTATTAAATGCTTCCTAGATTACAGGCAGTAATTTATGTGTGCTTCAGAGATTTTCCAAAGTAAATGGAGTACTTGGGAAAACAACTAGTAAGACAATAGCAGTCACTGAGTTTTAAAAAATAAGGCCTAGTTAATTTTTGTTAAAAACCTTCCCCAGCAAACTGTTTATAATTTTGCAAGATGATTGCTATGAGACACAAGGTTGCAAATATACCAGAGCTTTGATCTCTGGGAAGGGTATTAATGGCTACCATGACTGATGTCCTATTTTATGATATAGTTACTCATGCCACAGGTATTGTGTCTATCAACTTTCCTCCTAAAGATTTGGGATTAGTTAGAACTCCCAGAAATATGAGTTTCTAATGATGTCTCTCAATCAAGAATGCTATAATGTCTAAACTTTATGTTAATAAAATGCACTATAGAGAATATTCTTTTAGTTTGCTATAATAAATCCCAAGCACAGAAGATGAATTCAATGTGGGGAAGTTTAAAAATGCTGTAGCTTCTAATACTAATTGAATTTATACAAATAAACACTTGGGAAACAGTATTAAAATTATTTCAAGACAAATTAATTTATTCAATTACTTTCTAAGCAACTGCTTACTAAACATCTATGTGCCAGGCTCCCCAACCCAGTAACACATAGGTGATTAAAATACATTTCTGCCTTCAAGAAACTTATTATGAATATACCTAAGAAATGAAAGAAAACAACTTTCACCCCTAAACAAGGAACACTGGTGTGTCTATTTAAATAGAGTACAGCAACTTTCTTCAAGGTATCAAATTTCTAGACTGGTATGTCCTACAGCAATGCTCAAAACATGCAATGGCAACTCCAGATACAAAGTTCACAGATGGTAAATGGAAGCACTTAAAAATAATGTGCATATAAATATATTTTCTCTCTATATGTGCACAAATATTGACAATTCAAGGAAAGAATTTTAAGTGTAATAGAGGTGATTATAAAGAATGTCCCTAATGACCTGCATGAGATCCCTTGTTCCCACAGTATTTCCCACAGTGGAAAACACTGGATTACGAAAATGTCCATTAGAGTTCAAGGAAAATATTCCCTGACATTTCTGCACTGGCTTCTCTGTCTTTCCCTCCCTGGTCTTTAGCTGCAAACCTTCTCAAGTGGACTGGCACTGAAGAGGGGAGAGGTCTAGGAAAAGAATCCTGAGGCTTGAGCCCAGCCCTGTTTGACCTGTTCAGGAGTGCTAAGTGGGGCACACTTGACAGCTGTGCAACCCAGGCCTCTCGCCTGGACTTTCCACAGCCTGTGCCAAGTAGTGACCTGACCTGCAGAGTCATTTTAATCCTGAACTCAGTATTTAGAAGTATTATATGACCATGGAGGAGTTATTAGCATGTTTTCTTCTAACTGAAAACCAGCTATTTTATAATTCAGCTAGTTGGAAATACAGTTTATTTTTTATTGAAAATGTATTTAAGATAAGATCATATTTTATATATAGACACACACACACATATACATTCTCAGCTGGCCTTAAATTAATGGAGCACCTCCTGCCTCAGTCTGGTGAGTGTTGGGATTACAAGTGTGACCTACCAGATCTAGTCATAAATGCAGTTTAAATATAGAATCTATTGTGTTCTTTGACCACTCAGAAATAATTTCAAAAGACAATTTCCCTCTGTTTATAACACTCAAGATTTCAAAGATTGACATGTTATAAACATTAGGAAAACAATATGTACAATGCTCTGAAATTCAGTTATACTATTCTAAAACTGAAAGATTGTTTTTGAGGCAAGTGACAGCTGTTTTCTAATTAAATGGTGGTCTTTGTTACTATCATAAGCTTTAAATTATGATTATACTCCATAAAAAGAAGCTTTGTATTTAGAAAGAAGCACTGTGTGCCAAAATTTCAGACAGCACAAAGTTTCCTAGCAAGATAGGCTGCTGAGTCAGAGGAGGAGAGCACTTGTACATCTATGCAAAAACATATTGACAAACAGACTGATCGCTTATGTCAAAACTGAGTAAAAACAAAATTATGCGTGACACACTATCAAAGGATGCCTTCCAATTTAGTAACAAGTGACATTAAGAAAAGGTCATCTCTATTCATATTCACCATGTATTTTCATTGGGAATTGTTTTTCAAATTCTCATAAAATGGTATCAGGTATGGTCTTAAAGACAGTCTTGGAAGAGATTGCAATCCACTATAAAATTAGCAATGGACACTGGAAAAGAAATTCTCCCATTTCCTAACACTTACTGTTGTGTTCATTTTGTTTGAGGCAGGGTCTTTCAATGTTGCCCAGACTGGTTTCAATTTCCTGAGCTAAAGTAATGCTCCTGCCTCAACCCCACATATATCAGTAAATTTACCATAAATTCCACATTAACCACCACTATGTGTTATTCCCACTTGCTGAACACAATCAATGTCGATTTTTGAGCCAGTAAACTCTTTAAAGCCCGAATGACCAAACAAGCCAGCAATATTAAAATGCCCAACATTCTCCCTAATTTTCAAGTTGCCTGTGATAATCTGTAGAGAGGCCCAGACTGCTTAGTCCATCAGATGGGAAATTCAGAGACACTATATATCTTTTCCACTCAGTAACTTCCCTTAATGAATTCAGAACTTGACATTACTTTTACCTTGTAATCCAGGAGAGAATTCACTTGTTCTACCTCGGAATTGCTTATCATGTCACTTTCTTCATCATCGATAATTTCTATTTTCTGTAACATAAGTAGAGAAACTTTTACAAATATATATCAGGTCACTACACACAATGTGTACAACATACTTATAATTTAGTTTGGGTGATAGAGTGATCTAGATTATCTGGATCAAACCTTAATAATTGGCTCCTCAGTGTTACACACAGCATGTGTCTGTATCACCCCTTATGTCTTTAATTGGTGATGGATAGTGCCCTTCACTGATAAGGAACTAGCTATAAGGAACTAGCTTTTAATCTCTCTCTCTCTCTTTGTCTCTCTGTCTCTGTCTCTCTCTCTCTCACACACACATACAATAGAAAGGGGTTCCTTTTCTGTCTCAACATTACTCTTTCTTCTAATGAAACTGTTAACATATGGAACGTATCCCAAAGGAAAATACAATGTCTAAAAATTCACATATTTAATGTGCTCCATTAGCTAGACAATTGAAAGCAGACATCCATGATATATGATGAAAATTGCATGGGGATTTGTTTCCTTCATTGGACAGTAACAAAGACAGCAAGGAGAAGACAGACAGACAGACACACACACACACACACACACACACACACACACACACAGAGAGAGAGAGAGAGAGAGAGAGAGAGAGAGAGAGAGAGAGAGAGAGGTTCCCCTGGTTGCAGAATTAAGTCACAGCAAAGCTTGTGAAGTAGCTTGTGTACCACAGATAATTAGTAAATATCTGTCAAAACATAACCAATACATCTCAGTGCTGCTGAAAAGAATGACTGATAAGCTCCAATCCGGAGGGTAAAACAAATTACTTAGTAGGAGAGCCTTTTAAAAAAGAAAAAACCCAATAAAATCCATTTAAATATTTTCCTTTGTATGTAAAACAATGAAGTTAAGGGGAAACAAACTGCACCTTAAATGATTTAAACACTGCCAACCAAAAACAAAGTT
>CABHPQ010089567.1:0-17286 GCA_902168405.1 Peromyscus aztecus
ATAAGGTTATGGACTAGATTGCTGGGAAGAATAGCTATTAAGTCTGTTAAATCATAATTCCATGAGTCCAAACTTTTCCTTGTTTCTGATGACTTAACTCCACTGAAGGGAAATACAGGGTTTCAGGCCTCTCTCGTTTTTTTTTCTCGTAGAGGTGAAGCCTGGTTCATAGGTCGAGGTCTTCTGTTAGGACAGTGGTTCTCAAGCTTCCTAACGCTGTGACCCTTTAACACAGTTCCTCAAGTTTTGGGACCCCCAAACATGCAATGATTTTGTTGCTACTTCATAACTTCAATTTTGCTGCTCTTAGGAATTGTAATGTAAATATCTGATAGGCAGACTATCTGATACGTGACCCCTGGGAAAGGGTCATTTGACCCCAAAGGGGTTGCGATACACATGTTGAGAACCACTTTCTTAGGGGAAAGCATTGTGGTACACAGAATAGTTACTTTAATTCTTCTAACATCTTGCTACCTGTGACAGAGGAAATGGAGACTCAGAACATTAGGTTGAATCAGTTTGAAATGAAAAGTAAAACCTTAAAAAAACATTTTTTATGTAGCATGGGGAAACTGTTGATTCAGTTTTAGAGGGCATATAGTTTACATCTAAACACACAATTCATTTTGACATAGGCCTTTTTCTATTAATGTGACATGAGAAAGCCAAAAGAGGATTTCTTTTTTGTCATTTTCCTGAGTTACTTGAAGCAGATCCATGTGGAATGACCATATACAGTGGTTAATGGACGCTGATTCAATAAGTTAGATGCCGGCTCTGAGGGCTATATTTCATAGATCTTATTTGTTTAACTTTGTGGGGTTGGAGATTGAACCCAGGGCCTTTTGCATACTAGGTAAGTGCTCTGCTATTGAGATATACCCCAAACCCGTTTTTTCAACATTTTTTTGGAGACAGGGTCTCAGTATGTACCCCTGGCTGACCTGGAATTCACTATGTAGACCAGGCTGGCCACGAACTCAGAATTTTGCCTGCTTCTGCCTTTTGAATGCTGGGGTTAAAGGTATGCAGCACTATGCCCACCTCATTTTTCAACGTTTAAGTGACACACAGAATCATAGAAATTGTACATACTAAAGGGTGCCGTGTAATGTTATAAATAAGTATATAACATGCAATGCTTAAATCATGTTAAACATATTTATCTCTTTAAACATGTATCATTTCTTTGTGGTGAAGGTTTAACATGCCATTAATTAATTAATTAATTAATTAATTAATTAATTTTGGTTTTTCAAGACAGGGTTTCTCTGTGTATAAGACATAGCTGTCCTGGAACTTGATTTGTAGACCAGGCTGGCCTCAAACTCACAGAGATCCACCTGCCTCTGCCTCCTGAGTGCTGGGATTAAAGGTGTGCATCACCGCTGCCTGGTTGTCTTTTTACTTTTTTTAGATTTATTTTATTATTAGTTTTTGTGTATAAGTGTTTTGCACCAGATGCATGCTTGGTGCCAAGGAAATGGTGAGCTTCTATGTGGGTGTTGGGTCCTTTGCAAGAACAAGTACTCCTAACCCAAACCAGCTTTCCAGCCCTGATTTAATATACCTTAAGTCTGAACTTTCTTTATTCAGCTTCTATTAATAAATTTGAATAATTTCATTTAAATAAAACATCCTTATTAGAAATTATTAACATACATTGTTTAAACAATTAACATGTAATTGTTTAAAATAGCATGAAGAGACATGTTTTTAACTGAGTCTGAATATCTGAAAGTTCATTCCATAATTAATGCTTGGATGCCTACCAGGCGTGGGTGTTTTAGGTGCTAGGGTTATGACCGTGAACAAATGAAAGCTTTTCCTTGGCTCCGAGGCTAGCAGCTCACAACTGAATCCCGCTGGAAGGGAAAGGCGGGGCTTCAGTCCTTCCTCCCTTTACTTCTCATAGAGACGAGGATCACTTCACAGGGCTAGGTTTTCTATTGTGGGAAGCTCCCTGCCTTTGAATAGTCAGAGAGGTAAAAATAGAACCCAGTATATTCAGTGAAAGAAAATGATAGGCAGGTAAGGAGTGGAATAATCCCAGTTCAAGACCTTGCACATAATATCTTTGTGTATTTCTGCATGAGAGAATGAGAGAGTATTGAGTCTTTTCAGGTACAGACTTGGGGTTGACTTTTGACTCTGAAGATAGGTAAATGCTTTAACCTGAGTTAAGTCCAGTGCTTTCTCAACTGTAATGTGGGGAAATCAATTATACACCTATTTCGTAGGCTGTTCGGAGTGTTACATTGGAAAATATGCAGAAAGCATTTACCTGCTGTATAGAAAGAGCTCAGGAGTTATTGGAAATGGATGGCTGCTGAGTGAGGGAGGGTCAGTTTTCTTCAAGGACATGAGCCCCGAGAAGCCATCCACACTCTAGTACATGCTCCCACACCCACGCACATATAGGCAGCTCTAAATGAACTCAGTGGAATTTAAAACAAGAAGTTGAGAGAGAAAAGCAGAGGGAAGGAGGAGAAGAATGGGTGTGGACTTCATCAAAACACACTGTAGGCATGAATAAGTACTAACTACAATACTTTAAAAGGATCTGGTTGATGCATTTATTATGATTAGTCCTCTTACTATGTTATATTATGATTTCTCAGCTTTATTGACCCCACTCCTGGTAACATGAGCCTCAGGCTGGTGCCCTGCTATCAATGGCCAGCTCACTTAGCTTTCTGACAGGAGTCCACAGACTTTGCCTCCTGGAACCTCACCCTTTCAGGCCTTGTCAGCAGGATTAAGCATCTCCAGGCCTCATGCTTGCCATAGCAAAGCTGGAATGTAATACACTCTTTCAATTGTGTATCTGGCACAGAGAGGGCGCTTGAATGTTGAGATTTTCTCCCCTTTAGTTACCCAGCAAATAGTGCATGTTCACCAAATGACTCACAGGCTTTTAAATATGCCATTTTTGTTTGACTTCAAATTCAGGGAATTTTTGGAAGACATACAGATATATAGAATATGGTGCTATTTCTTTAAAATTCTTATCTACAGCAAGGAGGAGTTTGTTTATGCATGTGTTTGGTGTTTGCTATGTGTGTATGCACTTATGGAGACGGTTTCTCTTATTAAAGTAGCTTTATGTACTTAGTAATAACAATCCGTTTTTTTTTTTGTGAAATAGTGTATCTTTGCTACATGGAGAGGCATTTCCCTCTTCTGGGAGTCTGACAGTAACAATTTATGTCTTTGGTCTCTTACAAAGGAAAAGGCCAAGGTAGTTGAACCCCTGGACTACGAGAATGTTATCACACAACGGAAAACACAGATTTACAGCGATCCCCTCAGAGATCTGCTTATGTTCCCCATGGAAGACATATCTGTGAGTTTACACGCGCTTTTTAAAAGAATAAGCACTTTATTTCCCAAGCCAGTTCTTAAAGCAAGAATGTGATTTTTTTTTCTAGATCTCAGTGATAGGTCGTCAGCGCAGAACAGTGCAGTCTACTGTACCAGAAGATGCTGTAAAGAGGGCCCAGAGCTTATTTGTCAAAGAGGTAAGGGGATCAGTGGTCAGCCAAGGAACATATTTTTCATTTTTATTTTATTCTTTTATTATTTGTGTGTGTGTGTGTGTGTGTGTGTGTGTGTGTGTGTGCGCGTGCGCATGCCTGAGTGAGTTTATGTGCACCGTGTGCATGCAGATGCCCATACAGGCCAGAAAAGGCCATTGGATCCCCTGAAACTAGAGGTACAGACAGTTGTAGATCACCTGATATTGTTTCTGGGAGCTGAACCCAGGTCCACTGCAAAAACAGTATATGCTCTTAACTGCTGAGCCATTTCTCCAGCCACCAATCATTTGTTTTTGGTATTAAAAAATAACTATATATCTATGAATTTCAAATATATTTTATAAACTATTGAAAATACCTTCTCCTTTATCATAAAAGAGAAATAAAATTACTAAGCTTAATTAACCTATGTAACGGGTCTGTATGATGTGAGGGTAAAACTGAAACATAATTAGTGCATGATTTTGTTATTTGTTTGTATTTTTCCTTTAGACTTGAGTACTTCCTCATAGTCTTGAAGTCAGAGTTGTCAAAAGGACATATGAATTAGGGCTTGTTGTCAATAGGGCTAGAGAATCACACTTGATCACCAAACCAACATTTCTCAACTCATTTAAAAAAAGTCTGTCGGTATTTCACCAGACTTTGGTTTGTGTGGTTGAGACAGGGACTTGCTCTGTAGCCTAGGCTGCCTTTGAATTCCTTATCCTTCTTCCTTGGGTCTCAGGATGCTGGAGATGACAGGTGTGTGGCACCATTGTCAGCTCTGCCAGACTTTAAAACAAAATATTTCTGTGTATTCTTTTCCTATGTTTAAAATGAACAATTCCTCTTTTCTTGTAGTGTATTAAGACCTACAGCACAGATTGGCACGTGGTAAACTACAAGTACGAAGACTTCTCTGGGGACTTTCGAATGTTGCCATGGTAAGTTTTGAAGTCAGGGGTAACGGGAGAATTATTATTATTATAATCATCATCATCATCATCATTATCATTGTTATTATTTGACTTTTTAGAAACCTCTTCTGAAACCCCTGTTATAGTTTATAATAAACCTAACTTGAAACAACAGCATATTTGGCTCGTGCAATATTTTGACTAGTTGAGTGTGTTTTAACTTTGCTTATTGACACTCTTCCCAGTCTGTGTGAGCTCACATATTTTGGTGCATTCATATAGATCACAGAATAATCTTTAGTTCAGTCTGCAAAATATAGGGAACCTTTTTTCCAGTGGTATCAGTGAAAAAGTTAGAAGCTATTTGATCAGTTCAACACCTGCTGATGTCCCTTGCAGGGGGGGTCGGCAGGGAGGATCTCTGTCAGTGAAGTTGAAGGAATGTCGTCAGAACAGTGTTCCAGGAGTTACAGTTTAAGTCATCTTTCTGCTATTTAATAACTGGCTAGGTTTGACCCACCAAATCAACCTGTTTGAGCTCTCCCATTTCTCCACTGTATGACTGCTGGTCTCACAGCATTTCATCTAGGAAACATGAAAAAAAAAAATGAAGGAGAAACGAGACATTTGTGCAACCCTGTATGTCATTCAAAAACATTTCCCCAGGAACGAAACTACTACCATTAGCAGTCCAAGTTCCCCAAGCAAACAAATGGGAGAGCCGGAAGGACACCGTGTTGCTTTCTGACCTGTGAAAAGATAAAGTTCTGTCAGTGCTAGCAGCCCTGGCCTACGTTCCTTAGCAACTTGTGCTCTCCTCGACTCCTATCTGGTCTCTGTTTTATCTTCGCAGCTGGCGGCATATGTGGGAGTCCTTATATACAAATAATGTGGGGCCAGAGAGGTAGCTTAGTCAGGAGTTCTTGCTTCCAAAAATCAAACAAGCGAACAGAAGCTATGCGTGTTGACTTAGGGATAGGTCTACGTTTAGGAAGAAGAGAGTACTTTTCCATTTCTCGTCTTGCATTTTCTTGTTTTCCAAAGAGTGAAGTCACCTTTTTTTTTTTTTTTAGCTTTTGTTTGTTGGTGGTGGTCATGGATTATGTTCAGTGTCTAAAGTAATTTTCTTGGAATTTTCAGCAAATCTTTGAGACCCGAAAAGATTCCTAATCATGTGTTTGAAATTGATGAAGACTGTGAGAAAGATGAGGTAATGATGGGGTTAGCTGTAGGCCTTTCTTCAAGGCCACTTCTGCTGAAAGGGTTCCACAGGGAATTCCTTGAGGAGAGATGCTGGAACAAGTGGTTATGGGTATCCGTGGCCAGCTTTGTAACCAGTGAGTGTTTTTTAATTGAAGAGAAAGGTTACATTTCCAAATGAGGTTTAGAAAATCTCCAGTGAAATGGGCAGTGATATGTATATAAATTTGTTCACTTGCCTGTGGGATGGGCTTATAGAGTTACTTCTCTTATGTTGGACATGTGGTATGGTGATTTCATGTGGACTTGCCTGCCTGATACATCCCTCCTGGAACAGGTGGTCTGAATGTCTATGACATTTCAAGGTATAGCTTTACTGTTTACATAACAAGAAGACTTTCTTGGGCAGCAACTCAGACACTTCAGCAACTATTGAGTGCCTACTGTGCTTATATTACTGGGTCTTTCATTGTATAGACAATAATTTCAAATATTTATGGAGACCACTAACTTTATGTTTAATTAGGAAATGGGAATAGGACTAGTTCTGTGTCTACTAAGTGCTGATTATTAAATAAATAGTTGGATGACTGCTATTTTACTGATGGCTTTTATTCTATTTCAGGATTCATCTTCTTTATGTTCTCAGAAGGGTGGTGTGATAAAACAAGGTTGGTTGCATAAAGCGAATGTAAACAGCACCATCACAGTAACCATGAAGGTAGGAAATAGTTACTGTATTAGTCCATCATTTGAAGTATATTGACATATATAATGAATCTGGAGAAATGTTTATTTTCTAATGAACCCTTATATAATCTTTTGTTTCAAGTTAACATGTAGAATAATAGGTTTTATTATGGCTTTAAAAATACATATGTCATTTTGTTCTCATCTGTTCCCCTACTAAAAAATACCTTTAATGAAAGAATTTTTACAGATGCATGGAATATTAAAACTCTAATCTCAGAACAAATTTAAAAATGTTAACTTTTTAAAGACATGTAATGAAGTTTTTTTTTTTTTTGGTTTTTTGAGAAAGGGTTTCTCTGTAGCTTTGGAGCCTGTCCTGGACTAGCTCTATAGATCAGGCTGGCCTCGACCTCACAGAGATCCGCCTGCCTCTGCCTCCCGAGTGCTGAAATTACAGGCGTGCACCACTGCCCGGCGTAATGAAGTTCTTATTGTTGGAATAAGGGATCTTAAGAAGGAAGTTGTCAGTTGAATGAATAAAATAGTTTTGCAGAAACAGGCATCAGAGGTTCCTGTGTAGAAGGGGATTTAATGAATGAATTTGGCGCTTATTGAATACTAGTGAGTGCGGGGAAACATGGATGTCTAAGATGGGGAGTTCCTTGTGTCCAGCGGCTTCATAATTATGTTAGAAACTTCCATGTTAACTCCTACATAAAACAGTTCCTTAGGGTGCTCAGAAGAGCCTAGTTAGAAAATGGAGTAGTTTGACAACATAGTGAATTTGGGTAAGGGACTTGTGGGAGACAAAACCAAGAACATTGAAAGGGACAAAGTACCACAGCGAGCCTTGGATGCCTCAGACACGAGCTTGTCTTTTGTTTGGGAAGCAGTGGAGAACCATTACAATCCAGAGGAAAAACAAATGAGCTTTTTAAAAATTCTCAGCAGAGAAACCAAACAAATTATTCCATGATACCAAATATAACTGTTCTTTCAGATATTCAATATAAGATCATGTGGCTTACTGAGGATGATTCACAGTTCCATTAAGTATTGAAGGTCATGCTAGCTTTCAAATAGCCTGAAAGCAGAAACCATGGGTGTCTACCAAAGGAAGACTCAAATTCTATCTTAATTTAATATTTTGCTTGCTGCTTCCCTTTAGTGGCCATGTCCTGTTCTCACTTTCATTTTCCGGCCCCTCAGATAATGAATCCAAGTTGTAGGATGTTTCCTGTGTATCTGTTGCTTCTGAACATGGCATTTTTTCTCACGTGAGATAGGAAGAGAATCCATTTACTGGAGGCTCAGTGTACGCCAAGCACCATACCCAGTTTATTTTGCATCTCATTTTTTATATTCTGCATTTGATCTGCAGAGCAGCTTCATGAAATCGGCACTGTTATTATTATTCTTAGATTACAGATACAGCAATGTATGGCTGAGCGGAGCTCCAGGGCTGGGGAGATGGCTCAGTGCAAACATGGAGGCCTGAGTTTAGATCCTCAATGCCCACACAAACAAAAAGCCGGGAAACACTGCATCCGGCTGTAATCACAACACTTGGGGATGCTGAGACAGGTGGATCATGGACTTGTAGGCCAGCAAGTCAAGGGAAACAACAAGCTCCAGCGTTACTGAGAAACCTTGTCTCAGAAAATAGGGTGGAAAATGATGAAGGAAGACAACGTTGACCGCTAGCCTCTGCATGTGAATGCACAGGGTGAACACACCAGAACAGACGTGTGCATATGTGTGTGCATACCACACATACGGGTCTAAAGAAAAAAAACAGAGCCCCAAGTTTTCAGAAGTAGGATCTGAGCCTATGCAGGTCTCTCCTCTTGGCTAGCACATTGTCATTGTCATTAGCTGAGTGCCATAATACAGGTCCTATCAGTCCTCAGGTTCAGATACCCACGAGTGGAGGTTGTAACTAAGTGCAGATTGTCAGAAAATGGTTCTGGGATTTTACGCTGTTAAAAAGATACATGATGGACATACTTATGGGTTACAAGGTAAACTTTCAATGCATGTATAATGCATAATGAACAATGACTAGATCGGTGTAATTGGCACATGCACCAGCCTAAATATTCATCACTATTGCGTGTGTGTGTGTGTGTGTGTGTGTGTGTGTGTGTATGTGTGTGTGTGTGTGTGTGCTTATGTATGTGTGTTGAAAACATTTGAAATAATCTTCACTAGCTATTTTGAAATATATGGCTAATTGTTGCCAGCTGCACTCTACTGATCTGTAGAAATTATTGCTCTCGTCTGACTATACCCCTGTGTGCTATACATTAGACTCCACCCCCTCCCCTAACATTCTCAAACTATTAAACTGTTCTACCTGGACCTTAGGTTTAGCACAACACTAAGGAAAGCTAGATCCATAAGACATTTGCAAGAAATTCATATTTACTAAGCAATTCACCACAAGCCTGTTTTAAACGATTTCTCACATACCATTGAACTACATTTTACTTTACTGACAGCTTTTCAACTTCTTAAGAAGACATTATTTTAGGTAAAAAGATCAGTTTCCTGTAAAAAAGTTCATGACTTATAAACTTCTTTCATAATTTTTAAAATATACATTGATGTGGTAGCAAGACTAACAAATCCCTAAAGAAGTCCTAATCCCTGGAACCTGTAAATGTTTGCTTACATGACAAAAGGGAATTCAAGCTGCTAATAAGCCAATAGGGAGACCATTTTGATTTATCCAGGCAGGCCTAGAATCAGCACAAAGACCCTGATATGTGAAAGAGAGAGGGAGGCAGGAAAGGATAGTCAGAGGAAGAGATGTGAGCAGAGGCAGGGTCAAGGGGAGATGCTATGTGGCTAACTTTGTAGATGGAGAAAGGCGTCACAAGCCCAAAGACAATGGGCATCCTCTTGAAGGTAAAAGGAAAGCAAGGGAGTGGGAGTGGACCCTTCCCTACGTAGAGACCAGTCAGACTTCTACCCTCCAGAACTATAACGTAAGAAATCTGTGTTGTTTCTAGCCATCACGTTTGAAGTAATTTATTATAGCACTAGCAAACTAATACAGTCAGCCAAAGATTGATTGTTCAGCTTGGCTGTTATCTATCTCTGAGGTTGAAAACTCCCACACTTACAGGGGCCATGGAGGAGCCATAAATTCATGGAGTGAATGGTAGGTCTGAGGTAACCTGGTGACCACATGGGCACTTACTGCTTTTTGTCGGCAAACATTGCCCTGTTTGAGCTAGGTTCTTTGCGTTTTGTCTTTTTATTCCCAGCTGCTTATATCTTCACCTCTCTCTCTTCTCTCCTCTCTCTCTCTCTCTCTCCCCCTCTCCCCTCCCTCTGTCTTTCCCTTCCTCTCTCCTTCCTCCTGTGATCTCTCCCCCTCCCCTCTCTCTGTGGAATACAATTTTCATCTAATTCTTTTCCTTCTGTCTGTTATTTTTGAGATATGGTCTCATGTATTCCAAGCTAGCCTCAAACTTGCTGTGTAGCTGAGGATGAACTTGAATTTCTGGTCCTCCTGCCTCAACCTCTAGGGATGAAACCCAGGGCTTCATTCCTGCTAGGTACACACTCTATCAATGAGTTTCACCCCCAGCCTGTTGTTTCTTCTTAAAACCTCTATAAAGCAGTAGACAGAGGAGGCAAAAAGAAAAGAAACCAAATCAGTCATATGAGGCTGCATAGCTTTTAACAAAACCGTTTTGAAACGTAAAGGCCCTGGTGAGGTTTGGGAGTTATTTCTGGTTATAAGATTCATTTGTCCTTACCCTCATCTACTATGGATTGGGATATCTATTTGAATTTTTTTGTTGTTTTGTTTTGTTTTTTTGAGACAGGGTTTCTCTGTGAAACAGTCCTGGCTGTTCTGGATCTCACTCTGTAGACCAGGCTGGCCTCAAACTCACAGAGATCCACCTGCCTCTGCCTCCCGAGTGCTGGGATTAAAGGCATGTGCCACCACCATGGAATTTTGCAAGTTAAGCATATGTCCGGTACTCTTTGCCTTCACCTCTTAAGCCAAAGCAGTGCCATTGTACTTGGGGATCTGCCAAACCTAGAACGGGCATGAGAGGAAGTATCAGCCAGAACTTTCTGAGAGAGTTTGCCAATGTTTCTCTGTCCTATATAGACTAAAGTATTTTCACGGTTGTCCTGTTGTGCACATTCACGCGTGGGCTTAGTTGCACCTGGAGTGTTCACTCTTACAGTTTTACTCTGCTCGCTTTCTCTGTGAAGAAAGGGGCTGTGAGGGTGTGTAGCAAAGGATTGGAAATGGTAGTGGTCTTGAAGTTGCTAAATCGGGGGTCCTGTCCTGTGAAGCAAGGCATACTGAGGGTGTAGACCTTGCGATCTTAGGTGCGCTGTCACAAGGTGGGGAGAAGTTCTTCTGACGTTTGCGTTGGTTCAGGCATAATACGATGATGCTAGGTGCTCATGGGTCAGGTGAGCAGCCCGCCTAGCTGGCTCTTGGAGTAGTAGCCACAGGCATAAGTAAAGCCAAAGGGTGACAGAATCAGAGGTGTGCTGGAAGGACATTTTCTGTCAGTTTCTAATATGTGAATCTTCAAAATAAAGACTATTAATCAATCTCATAAGCAAATAGAAAGATGATTCAGGTGTGCTATATCTGAGTAATGTTCCCTGCACTTGAGGCAGGTTTATCCTGGGTGCAGCTGGAGTTCCCTGCCTGATGGGGCCTCCTTCTGCACTGGTGTGAAGCAGGGGGAGCTTTAGCAAGCAGCTCCACAGGGCCCGAGCTCCAGAACTGACCCCAGAGAATCTTTCTTATCGTCAAATTCATGCTCTGAGAGGTTTTGCTAACTCCCGGCAGCCAGGAAGCTGCCTCAGAAGGGGGTAGGTATTAATCATGACTCATTGGCAAATAACAGCCCACAGAAGCCAAGCTTCTTTCTTCGTATTTTTATTCGAGTCTCCATGATAGGCCGTGGCTCAACACTAGCCAAGTTATGTATTCAAAAGTTCTTTTAAAATTCATTTTAAAACATACAAACCAAAAAATTGCTAATTAAAAAAAATTTCCGTTGGAGTAGCTGGGCCTGGTGGCACAGGCTTGTAATCCCAGCACTCATAAGACAGCAGCAGGTAGGAAGAGTTAAGTAAGGCCAGCCTAGCCATACAGTGAAACGATGTCTCAGACAACCAACCCAAGAGCACTGTTGTAGAAGCTGTCCTTTAAGATGTTTGAAATTATGTCCAGTAACTGCAGCTTTTTTTTTTTTTTGATAAACAAGTCTGAGACTTTCTCCTAGACCTTTGAATTGTCAGGAGTAAGAGAATCAAAGAGCAAGGAAATAAAAAGCTAGAATCACGACTGAGGATGTAAAAGTCAAATAAAAAAGGATCAGAAATTGCTCAGCATCGTCCAGTTGATTTACAAAAGGAACCAGAAGACTGTTAATTTATGTGATCATTTGAGCAAGCAACCATGCATCTTAATGCAATATCGGCAACACAGCCAATGCAATTTCTGCCTGGACTACTTCCAAAAAGTAAGCCTACTCTGGTGCCTGCCAGAACTCTGCCAGGGCATTCAGGTTGATAGTGATGGACTCCACAGGAAAGAAGGGCTAGCACATGGACTACACTGAGTTCTTGATGCTGGAATAAAACTTATATTTTCCCCAGTGTACTGCACCCTCCCGCCTGGAACAGTTAAGTTATAGTCAGTACCATGACATTGACTGCAATAGTCATTATCTTCCCAAAGTGCTTTCTGGGTAACCTCATTATCTACCAACAAAGTATCACCGAGACATCCAGGCGGTGGGAGAGCTGCTAATGATATATGTAGCTTCACAGTGAGACACAGTCACTCCACAGAGTCACAGTGCCCAAGCACTTCCTCTCCCTGAAGAGGATGCTGGCCTCATGCAGCTCTTGCAAAGGCGCTGATTGTTGTCTGGGCACAGTGACTGTTTTTTATCCAGCACTTGTAAATTGCCTTGTTGTCAGCGGTCATGTTAAGACAGGACAAGCTTTATTACAGCGAGCCATTTCCTCAGTTCGTGCTTTCTGGTTAGTGAGAACCCATTCCACTACCCCATTCCAATTCCTGGAAAAGGACCGGAGAGAAGCTGAAGGTAATCATAGAGAATACAGGATCACTTAGGCAGAGCCCGTAGTCCTAAGAGGAGCTTATTCAGTTGCACTCTTTCCTAAGTAGCTGCTGGAGACATCTGCTTTATTCAGCTTGTTCTCTTTCACTGAGAAAAATTACTGTGGAGTAGATAGCTGTGCTATCGGGCATGACCTTCCCCTGGTATTTAGAACTATTTTTCCTAAGGAATATAATGATATATGGAATAAGGAAAATTTGATCTTGAGGGTGGTTTTTAGCTTAAAAAAGTTGCACATTCTTGGCTAACCCTTGGGACACCCACCTTTGTGCATCTTCTTGGCTCAGTTTGATCGCATTCCTCAGGCTCTCTACTCCCCGTTTGCAGCAATTAAATGTTGAAGTGCCTTGCTGTGTTATCGGGGTTGCAAGTTCAACTGCTTGATGTATGACTCACTTCTGGTGCCCTTTCTTTTTTTCCCCCCCACAAAAAGAGAGCCATTTGTTATACATTCGGAGTCCAAAAGTCCTTATTACTCTTTGACTGTTAAAGGACCATTCTCCTCTTGATAGGGGGAGAACAGCAAATCAAAGAGGATTTCATCCAAGAAAGCACATACAATATGAAAGTAATTGCCGGGAGTTCAAGGTCGCTGTGTGTATTGGAACAAGAGGAGGATAAGATCTATTATTTTGATTTTTTTCTCCAGTTGTATGCGCCCACCCACTAGACTGCATCTTACAATAAATAATATGGATTAATACTTGTTTATCATAGGCAGGGGGTTTCTCACGAATTTGTTTTTCTGTCTTGTTTCCCCTCATTTGGTGACTGCTGCTCAAAACTTACTTATTAGGTACTTCCTATATGCCAGACACTCCTAAGATCATCAAATCCATCACCAAATATACAATGGATACCTCATTAGTACATTAAATTAGTATTCTGGTAGGTAGACAGAAGTATCACATGCGCCCCTTAGGGCTTAAGACGTCTTTGGAGATGTGAGACACACAATAAAAATAATTATTTAGCTAGGTGGCGGTGGTGCACGCCTTTAATCCCAGCACTCGAGAGGCAGAGGCAGGTGGATCTCTGTGAGTTTGAGGCCAGCCTGGTCTACAGAGCGAGATCGAGGACAGGCACCAAAACTACACAGAGAAATCCTGTCTCAAAAAATAATAAAAATAATTAGTTAATGATTGTCCAGATACCAACTGTATGAACATGGGGTCTGAGATGGCCAGGCCTTGAAGAAGGGGGTCTCAAGAGAGAATATGGGTGTGGCCGCAGTATATAGAGATATAGAGAGCACGTATTAGAGGAGGTCTGATAGCCATGCTTGGGTAAGTTGATTTGCTCCCCAGTATCCTTCTGTGCCACAGTTTCTCTTTTGTGATGTGGTAATGAGGATGGTGGGCACCGTACAGAGTTGTATACATGAGCAAAGCACTTAGTCAGGGACCATAAGACAGGAAGCATGCCAGTCAGTATTATTTTATATTAGGAGAATTATGAGAGGTCAGGCAAGAAATGTGATACCATCAAAAGTTTAAGCAAGAAAAAAAGTTGGATATGCTGGCTCTTGCTTGTAGCCCAGAACTTGGGGATTGGAGCAGGAATATCACCTTGAGATTAAGGCCAGTCTGGGCTGTAGGGTAGACCCTGTCTCAAAAGAAAAAAAAAAGATAGAGAAGGAGGAAGAAGAAACAGGAGGGAAGGACAGAAGGAAGTTGAGCAAGGCCATCTTTGTTGAAATATGTCTGAGAAAAAATGTGTCTGCAATGATGAGGGAGGGTTGTAGCTACCCTCTTTTATGGTTTGCTTCAAATTGGTTTAAAAAATTTCCAGTGCTCAGCTATGATAGAATTATTCAAGAAAAATGAACTTGATTCCCCCTCCCATAGTGTAGAATTATGAAGTCTATTAAAACATGATAGGAGTATAAAATGATTCAGAGAGAGATGAGTGATAGGTTGCCAGCTTCTGGAGGGGGTTCTCCGGAAAGACCCAAGATCTTGCCATTCTAGTATAATTAAGTGTAAATCAGTTTTTTTTTTGTATAAAGTCTTGAGGTTTTCTTCCCTACTGTTTCTTCCTTGTTTACTTAGAACAGCTCTGAGACTCATCGTGGCTCTTGCTACCCACTTTTCCTTTGAGGCAAGAGTTTCATAATAGAGCCCCAGGCTGGTCCTGAATTTGTAATCCTCCCACCTCTGTCTCAGGATCCTGCTTCCTTCCTGTTCAGTGCTGTTTAGTTTTAACACTTCAGTTAAGCGGATCCACCTGCCCCATTTCTGTATTGCTGCCGGCCCTCCTGTCCTGTCCCTTAGCCTTTAGAGCATCCTTCTTAGGACTTCTAGTTCCTATATTGTAGAGGATGTATCCATGCTCTAGGCAACACACATAGCCAGTCACCCTTGTGGTTTGTTATATAAGATGCTAAAAGGTTTTCCTAATTGGAAGGCAGGGTACTAGGTACACTACCGTTCTTGCTTGTCTTCTGTTGTTGAGTTTACTCTTTGACTCTTTGGGGCCCCACCACCCAGCTCCCAAATAAATGCATACACAGAAACTTAGTCTTACTTATAAATGCCCGGGCCTTAGCATGGCTTGTTTCTAGACAGCTTTTCTTAACTTGAATGATCCCATCTATCTTTTGCCTCTGGGCTTTTACCTTTCTCTATTCTTTATTTCTTTTCTTTACTTCTTTAACAATGGCTTGCTGTGTGGCTGGGTGGCTGGTCCCTGATGTCCTCCTCCTTCTCTCATTTATTTTTTCCTCCCAGATTTACCCTCCTGTTTATTCTCTCTGCCTGCCAGCCCTGCCTATCCTTTCTCCTGCCTTGCTATTGGCTGTTCAGCTCTTTATTAGACCAATCAGGTGTTTTAGACAGGCAAAGTAACAGCTTCACAGAGTTAAACAAATGCAGCATAAAAGAATGCAACACATCTTTGCATCATTAAACAAATGTTCACAGCATAAACAAATGTAACACATCTTAAAATAAGATTTTACAACAGTCTTCCATCTTTGATGCAACTGAGTGACAAATGACCTTTGTGCTTGGTCCAGAAGAGGTCCAAAAGGTCCCAACATCTCAGGGCCTTAAAAAGACTTGACATGACCTGATTCCTGAGAATCAGCTCTTCCAGCTTGCTGTCTGGCTTAATCTCTTGAAAAGACTACTCATTAAAATGCTTCTCATTAAGTACGATGGAGAATTGTCATCTGTGCTCACTGTCTAAGACAAATAATAAAGGCAAGGAGGAAGTGAAGGATGTTTGTATTACAGAGAAATATCATTCTATTGAATGAAACCATTGATTTGTTGGAGGATGAATTATTCATTTTTTTCCTTTTGAAAAACTTTAATGAGTTATAAGCATTATTTTGGACTTAAAGCAATAGCTTACCTTAATAGTCTAGAAAGAAACAGTAAATTTTAAAGAAGAGCTAGATGAATGAGGTAGATTTACATAGGGTTCACACTGCAGAAGAATGCTCCAGTGTTTAGAAGTACTTACAGAAAACCAGTCTAAGGAGATGAGGCTCAAGTACAGTCCTGAAAGAAAGCAGGGGGAAGTGTGTGACTGTTCAGGCAAGAGGATCCCAAGCTAAAGGCAGGAAGAGAAAAGACTTAAAGGAAGTCCTTTGGGCTTCTTCAGTATTGCATGTAAACCAGTGTAGCTTGAGCAGTGTGATCCGCTATACAGGTGCAGGCTCGGAGATGGCGCAGCTGGTCAAGTGCTTGCCCTTCAAGCACGAGGAGCTGTATGGGATCTCTCAGAACCAATGTACAGAAGCCAGTGCTGCTGTCCTTGTAATCCCAGCATCCGGAAGGCAGAGACAGGAGGCCCACAGTACTTGCTGGTCAGCCAATCCAGCCAACTCTGGGAGAGTCAGGTTCACTGAGAGACCCTGCCTCAAAAAATAAGATGGAGAGCAATTGAAAACACACACACACACACACACACACACACACACACACACACACACACACACGGTAACCTGAGGTCATATGCATCATGTTCTAAGCTATCTGTAACCCCAGTTCCAGGGGATCTGATGCCCTCTGTTGGCCTCTGTGGGCACTAGGCATGCAAGTGGTGCACATACATACATGGAGGCAAAACACCCATACACAAAAAATAATTTAAAAAATTATTAAAAAAAACAGATACATCATTGAAATTTAGAATGAGAAGAGATCATAACCATCTCCTGATCTGTTGTTCATTCACAAACTGATTTCTACACATGGATGACTTAACAGTTCCTAAGCCCCACAGTGTCACATCCATGTAGTCACAGCTACTCTGGTATCTGAGGCAAGAGGATCAGTTGAACCAGGAATAAAAGGTCATCCTGAGCAATGCAGTGGGACCTCCATTTCAAAAAAGAGCAAACAAAACAATTCTTTGCTGTGCAAACAGTGTGCTTCTGATATATAGGCTGTCTCGTGTAAGTGTGTGTTTGTGTGTGTGTGCAGAGGTAATTGTCAGCCTAGGAAAGCTAATGTATAACTTGTTCAGTGAACATTTAGTGTCCACTCCATCTCACATAAGTGTTTGTGTGTATGTGTGTGTGTGTGGGGGGGGGGACCGTCAGCCTAGGAAAGCTAATGTATAGCTTGTTCATGTTCAGTAAAATAGTTTGTAGAGTCTGACAAATGATCTCCCGGATCACCTAGTCTGGTCCAGTCAGGTTACAAGTGAGGAGACTTAAAGAAGCAGCCTCCAGGACAATGTCACAGGGAATCCTGGATGTGAGGGTCAAGATCCTCAGCCTTTGAGACATCTGCTCTTTCCAAGTGCTCTTTTACAAAAATGCTCTCTCTGAGCTGTGAGCTACCTAGAGTGTCACTACGA
>CABHPQ010089568.1:1816-26300 GCA_902168405.1 Peromyscus aztecus
GGATTAGGACAGAATTTCCAACTGGGAATGTGCACTGCACATCTGTGTAAAGCACAAGAGATGCAAAAATCCACCAAGTCTGAGAGACACTGAAGTTTCCCTGTGTCTACAGCATCAAACATTCAACCAAGATTTAATTCCACACGCAAAGATAAATAATCCAGCTCACTAGTTTTCAAATTTGCTGTCATCTTTAACCAATGGTAAAATTATATTATATAAAATTATGTAACAAGCAGTTCTTCTAATATAAAATTCTTTGAGATT
Organism: Peromyscus aztecus; assembly: GCA_902168405.1. Lineage (NCBI taxonomy): Eukaryota > Metazoa > Chordata > Mammalia > Rodentia > Cricetidae > Peromyscus > Peromyscus aztecus. The sequence continues at coordinate 2,084 of CABHPQ010089568.1, forward strand.
TATATTCAGTAAAAATGTTTGATTTATATACTTACATATCTACATACCTAAAGTTATATAAAAATTATTTGGGAAAAAGGGGTGGGAAATGAGTGAGAAGCCCTCATCCTTTCCTATTCCTAAGATATTGACTTTCCAGGGAAAGGACCATCTCCTCGTGTCTATTCCCATACTCCCAGTCCTGCCGTATCACAGTGGGTCAGGTGGACACGAGCCGGGCCACGCAGGCCATGAGAGCAGGCTCCACAGGGTCTGAGTAGACGTGCTGGCTCCACTGGAAGTTTTCTGAGATGCTCATCCCATGTGAACATCTGGCTGCAGAAGGCCAAGGGGGAACATCTGGGTCCCCAAGGGGTGTCCTGGAAACAGTGCCATCAAAAAGGCAACTCAGATGGCCACTGGTTTATAGACAAACTGAGGACCAAAGGAATGTCAGGCAGAGCCAGGACTCAAAGGAGAGTACTTGCCTCCCAGCCACTAAGATGTCAAGATCCCACAGAGATCCCGCCTGACTTTTCAAAGAGGTCCATGATCAGGTGAGGATGGATTTCCTTCAGAGCTTGGTAGACTCGGTCTTTGCTGGCCCAGCTCCAGGACCTGCTGAAGGTGAAGAGCTTCCTCATCTTGTCTTGGTTGGTAGCCTCAGCTCGTACTGCCTCATACTCCTCTTCACTCAGCACAGCACCATGCAGTTTGTCCAAGACAGGGTCCACTGATGTCACTCGGCCCACCAGCTGCTCCCGGTGCTGGTCCACGAAGTGTAGCAAGGCAGGGGCATCTAGGGATGAAGGTGAGACTGGCAGTGAGAGACGAAAGGCTCATCTATGGGCTCTCCCACTGGCTGCCCACTTCTTCTTTTTTTTTTTCCACGTACCTCTTCTGCACTCTTGGCTCCCTTCTTCCTCTGGAAGGTCATTTGAAAAAAATCTGTACCTTCCTGAGGCCAGTTATTAGTGTGACAATTTACTTGACTAGGGGAAGGGGTCCCTAGTGGGGTGTTCAGGTTGGGAGTGGTGGAGTTATTGTCAACATGGGAAGCAGCAAGGGGCATGAGAGGAACTCTGCCCTGGGCATGCGCCTCTCCTAACCCTTCCTGGTGAGGTTTGCAGCAGAATACTATTGGCTTCTCTGACTTCTTATACTGACCTTTGTGGGCTGCAGGAATCATGTGCAGTGCCGGTTTGAGGTCCTCTGGAAGAAAGGAGAGATAATGTATGAGTAATGATGCCTGTCACCAACACTCAGTGCACTCTGTGAGACTCCCACCCATGCCTGAGATTTTTGAAAATGAACTACAAAAACTCTGATATAATCTGGAAGGTGAACATTTCCTTACTCACACATGAAATCTAGGCACCAGTTCTATCATCATTGAGGGAGAAGACATGTGAATGAGCAATAGATAATTCTCCCATAGGATCATATCCTCAATTATATCTTAGACTATATTTCCTGTGGAGAGCTAGCCAAGTCCCTTGCTGCCTTAAATGATTTGACATTTGATCCTGCGTAGAAAACTACTTTCTTGTCCTTGTTTGACCTTGTACACTGACAAGCCACAAATGTGTGTTCTTGGTTTGATGGCTGAACCAATGTGAAAACTGAGGACATGAGAACAGTGAGTTGGTTTTCCAACAAGTGAAAGGGGTTAATACATTTCAGCTCATGAATAATCCCCAAGGGTTTGAGAAGACCCTAAATTCACTCTGCTCTAACAGTTCAGTGAAGTCATCCGAAGGAACCAGTTTGTAGTATTGGAAGCCCTGGCTCCATTTGTATGAAGGAAGGATGATATTCCTTACATTCAGATAAACTGGAGCATCTAATGAAGACAACGACCGACGGACCGTGAATTAAAAACAAAAATTTAAGAGAGAGGACACAAGAGAGCCATGATTATAATTTTCCAGTATATAAATCCTTTCCCACATGGAAGGGAATAGATCTTAATGAATCCCAACAAAAATAATTAACATGTAAAAAATGTTGGATTAATAAAAAAAATAGCAACATTGCTCCCATCAGCTAAGGATCACATTGTGAGATGGGTATGAATAGTATTTAACCTTTCCAATCATCCTACCAGTAACTAATTCTGATTTCCAGTTTACAGGTGAGGGAGGTCAGACTCAAATGAGTTAAGTCATTTTCCAAGATCACCTGCAGAGTAAGCGCTGGAGTGAGATTCAAACCCTGGCCTGATGCTGGGGCAGGTCAGTTCCCCACCTGTGGCTCACTCAGGTCAAAGCTGAGCAAAGCCTATTCTGTGACCACATGTGAAGCCTGTTTCTAGCATCTCAGGAGCAGGAACCATCACTGTTTGACAGCTGACAAGAGCTGGACATTCCCAGAGATATTGATTAGGAGAGCTTAGTTTTGGCATTGTGGGTGCTGGACTAAGACTGTACTGTTACTTTACTCAAGAAATGTCACTATTTTGTTTTTTCTCGTGTCCATGTCAGCTTGAAAGTATGGATGAGTCTACAATAGCCAAACATGTAGCTTGAGTTTTCCTGCCTGGCCCACGGTCAGGATAAATCTCTTTCACCTGCCAGTCCCACAGCCGCTCAGACCCAACCAAGTAAACACAGAGACTTATATTGCTTACAAACTGTATGGCCGTGGCAGGCTTCTTGCTAACTGTCCTTATATCTTATATCAATCCATTTCTATAAATCTATACCTTGACACATGGCTCGTGGCTTACCGGCATCTTTACAAGCTGCTTGTCCTGGTGGCGGCTGGCAGAGACTCCCTCCGCCTTCCTGTTCTTTTTATTCTCTCTACACTTCCTGCCTACACTTCCTGCCTAGCCACAGGCCAATCAGTGTTTTATCAGCAACATATTTGCCATACAGAACATCCCACAGCACAAACAAATAAAATAAAACCCAAAATTTTGGACAGAAAAACCTAACCATGGAAATGAAAGCACACTATAAGAAAAATTTAAAGGTGTACATCAAAGAAAGAAATTGAGGAAGGCCTTAGGAGATGCTAAGGCACCCCAGCCAAGGTCATTGTTTGGAAGAATCAATATGTGAAAATAACTACCCTATTAAAAGCACACTGCATATTCAAAGCAGTACCAATCAAGATGACAGGGACATTTTTCACTAATACAGTGGAAAAAAGGCTGAAATACATGTGGAAACACAAGAGACACAGATGTCCAAGGTAATTCTGAAGAAAATCAACTTTGTGGAAAGATTCATCACACCTTATTTCAAACCAATACTACAGCCATAGCAAAAAAGATGTTCAGATCAATGGAATAGAATAGACGACCTAGATAAAATCCACAAAACTACTATTGGCCTTTGACAAAGGACTCAAAATTCACTTTGGAGAAAAGACATCCTGTTCAACAAATGATACTGAAAAACCTACACAGTAACAAGTGGAAAGATTAAACCAGGTGCCTATACCTCTCCTTTAGAAATCACCTCCAGATGACCAAAGACCTCAATGTTGGACCCAATACCCTCAATCTGGTGGAAGAAAAAGCAGGGAGACCATTTCAACACAGCAGCGTAAGTCAGGATTGTGTGACTAAGACTCCCGTAGCACAGGAAGTAAATCCAATAGTTGATAAATTGAATCTCAGGACACAAAAAAAGTTCTATATAGCAAAGGAAACTTAATTGAGTGAAGATACAGTGAAGAATGGGGAAACGATTTCCCAGGTAACATCTGACAGAAGATTAGTAACTAGAATATATTTGGAACTCAAAAACCTAAACAACAAGAAAATAGCCCAGTTCTAAGATTGGCCATAGTAGTAACAGAATTCTCAAAGGAAGAAATACACATGGCTAGAAAACACTTAGCTATTAGGGAAATGCAAGTTTAAATCACTTATGATTCCATCTCATCCCTTGAGAATGTTCAATATCAAGGACACAAATGTTAACGAATGCCAGGTGGTGGTGGTGCATGCTTTAATCTCAGCATTTAGGAGGCAGAGGCAGGTGGGTCTTCATGAGTTTGAGGCCAGCCTGGTCTACTGGGAGAGTTCCAGGGCAGCCAGGGTTACACACAGTGAAACCCTGTCACAAAAAGCTAAAAACAAACAAACAAACAAAAAGATAACGAATGTTGGAGTATGTGGGGACAGAGAAACACTTACACACCAGCATATTCGAGAGCAAACTAGTGCAGCCACTGTGGAAATCAATCTAGAGGCTTCTTAAAAACTGACAAAAGAACTACCATATTACCCAACCGTACCAACTCCTGGTAATATATTCAAAGGAATATAAATGCCACTGTGGAGGCATTTGCACAACCATGTTTATGGAAGTTCTGTTCACAATAGGTAAGAAGTGTAATCAGCCTAGATGTCCATCAACAATTAATTAGATAATTAATTTCTACCACATGTATACCATGGAATTTTTTTTCAGGTGTTAAGAAAATAGTATTATGAAAGGTAAGTGTATACAATAGGAAAAATATAGAGGAAGATAAGCCAGGCCCAGAAAGAAAAACACCACATCTCTTTCACATGGAGTTTGTATCCTGGAGTCTTTAGTTTTGTGTGTTTAACTTGGTATACCTCTGGAACTCGGAAAACTAGAAATGGGCAGGGCCTTAGGGAGGAAAGGAAGACAGTAGTGTATTAGTAAAATGAGGGTAGAGAGGGAATACTGGGGGCAGAAATATTCAAATAGCAAATAGTAGGGGAGGAGGTGATGAGTAGGTCAGTGGGATGGATTACTGAAAATGCAGACAGTATTTAAAAGTCTCAATGAAACTTATTATTTGGTAACCCAAATCAATATAAGAATCACAAAAGAGTTCGAATGCAAGACACCCTACAAGGCTCGAAATGGGAGATCTTAGAAGCAATGTGTTTCAAAACAAAAACCCTGTTTCATAGGAGTTGTTGGGCAGGGAGGCCCTGGAGGTCTCCAAGAGAATACAGGTGCATTTCATTCTTCTTGGCTCCCCATCAGAACTAGTGAATAAGACCTTATTGCTGAAGACACCATACATCTTGGATATGTAGTGTAGAGATTTCAAGCTGGAACTGAGTCGGAAGCTTCCTTTTGATGCTAAGCTTTTATAGAGTCAGATGGTGTTATTCAGGCTGCTGAGGAAGAAAAGGCATCAACAAACGTCCTGCGAGGCCAGATGCGATTGTGGCACAATTGTGATGGGAGCAACCAATAACTCCCTGATTACACTTCAGGCCACCCACAAAATAGAATCCAATCCTAGCACCGTAAAGTTAGTAAAACAAACAAATCCAGGTCTTTGGAGGTATTAGTCTCTTGAGAGAAGACCTATTGATGCTTAGCTAAATGGATATAGAATCAATGCCCTTCTAAACATCAATGTTTATATCACAAACAAAGGCTACTTTTAATTTTCCTCAGAAAAGCCTCTATTTGATGTGAATGGAGGTTGAATGCAGATACCTACAGCTGTGCAGGATACTGAGAATAAGGGATGGTTGAGTACTCGTCCCTATATGTAGATATTTATATCACACTCTTGAGGCTCTAGGAACATTGTAGAAGAGGAAGTGGAAAGAAGTAGCAAAAAGATATGGGGAAGGGCTGTGAAGTGCTATCTTCTAAGCATGACATGACCATAGCCAACATGAACTCATATCACCTGCACCTACTGTCTCTGGACCCACACAAGTAGGGCCAGCCCATCAGTCAGCTAGACATGGGGAATCAGCTCCCAGGGACAATACCACTTACTGCTAAACTATTGGCAGATAATAGATTATAGGGGCAAGGGAGGTATACATTCCATCTGTATGCCTGCTGGTGAGCTCACTAGGTTTTACTGGATAGTGCAAAACCCATGGGCACATAGATGGTCCCAGTTAAACTCTGTTAGATATAAAGAAAAGCTTTATGAATGTGGAAAAGAGATTTGTATTAAAGAAGAGGAAGGAGATAAGGTGTGTTTAGGGTGGAGTTACTAGAACATATGGTATGCATGTATAAAATTGTCAACAACAAAATTTATTTAAAAGTTATGTATGGATTTGAGATTGAGTATCTCATATTAGCAAAATTCCTTCATTTTAAAGCTGAGTTATTATGTGAATCAGAGCCAGATGCTTTGTGCATCTCAAAATCTGTCATTTCAAGGTCAGTAGGGGTGGAAATCAGGATACAAGACTACGAAAATGGGGCTTAGGGTATGGGGTGTTTTCAATATGATGTGTTCCATGATAATGCTTATGTGTTGAAAGATTAGTCCTGCAGCCCTATTAAAGGTGACTGTTCCTGTGAATTTATGAATGACACCATACACTAATGCACTCATAATTGTGTGAGTACTAAGAATGGAAACTATATGAGTGTACATTGGAAGAAGATGGTCACTGGAGGGATGTCCTGGAAAAGAACATCTTGCAAGGACTTCATTCCTTCTCCTCTCCTCTCCTCTCCTCTCCTCTCCTCTCCTCTCCTCTCCTCTCCCTGCCTCTCCTTCTCTTCCCCACTTTCTCTTCTCCCTTGATCTCACTCTAACTCCCTCTCCCCTCTGTACTCCAAGCTACCAGGCGAACAGCCTCCTGTCTCACAAGCTCGCTGCCCATGATATCCTGTCTCACATCAGGCACAAAGAGATGGAGGCAGCTGACCATTGACTGAAACTTGGTTCTAAGACCATGAATCAAAACAAACCTTTCTATTTTTAAGTTTTGTTTTCTCACATATTTTTTTTTCACAATTGGGAACAGCTGACTAACACAGCATCATAGTTTAAACTGTGGTCAGACCACCTGTTTTGGATCTAGCAAAAGCCACATAACTAATCTGACTATTTCATGGCACCAAGAATTAGTGACAATATACAGTTTCCCATTCATTGTCTTTCTTCAACCTTTGGAGTATCTGGACCTAAACTAACTTTACCTGGTTTCAGCAGGGCTTTCCATATGAGATTCTTATGTTTCTTGTCTCTGATTTTCAGCTTAATCTCTGAACTCATGTGGCCAACATAGATCTCAGAGAAGAGCTGGGATTCTCCAGGACTCCGGTAGCACAGCTCTAGTTCCTGAAGAGAGAAAGAATTACTGTGTGAGAATGAACTACTCATCCTCTGAAGGAGGGTTGTCCCCACCCCATACTTTCTTGATCTTGCACACCACATCAGACACTGACTGTCTTTTGCATTGAGGTAACCCACAGCCTTTGAACACACATCTTTACTCAGAAGGTTAAGGACCCAACTGGGACCCCATCTTGCTGTTTCTCTTCTCAACACTCTGACAAAAACCTGACTGGAAGCAACTTAAGTAAGGGTTTATGTTGTTTAGTTTCTTGGTGGGAAATGCATGGAAACTGGGGCTCCACTCTAGGTGTCAGGAGATTCTGGCAGGGCTCATTATATCCCAGAGGATCAGGAATCCAAGTCTGAGATGGGAACAGGGCATGGCTATAACCTTCATGGCCTGCCACTAGTGGCCTGCTTCTGATGGCCAGGCCTCACATATTTGTTTCCACAACTCCCCAAATACTAGCATAGACTGGGGATCAAATGTTTAATATTTGTACCTGTAGGAGACATTTCAGATTCAAACCATGATGAGTGAGTGCTCATCCTGAAAGTCCTGCTCATGCATCTTAAGCCAGGGCTTTCTATCATGTTAGGCTAGCCCCTTCTCTGTGCCACATTGAATCAAATTCCTCACTTCTCCAGGCCTTCTGTATTCCTGTGTGGTCCCTTAAATTGCTTTCCACCTCACTTGGATGTATTCTTGCTCATCCCCAACCCCAACTGTTTTCTCCCCAATCTCCGTTTGCTGCAAAGCCTTGTAACCTGCTCCCCAGTTTCCCAAGCTTGGCATCTGACCCTGAAGAGGAGCAAACACCTGGATGCTCACCTTTGGGATGATTTCCAGCTTCTTGGAAGCAGAGACTGTGTAGCGGGAGCCAATATAAAGAGAGTCTAGTGGTGGTGGCTTGTTTATTCGAACAAATTGGAATTTCATTTCTTCATCATCAATGGCCTAGGGAACATTGCAGACAGTGATTTAACTAGATTTCTGGGCTACAACATCTGTCTGGTCTGAATAAGATGAGGTGGTTGATCAGCACATTTGCATGGGATGGGGTGGTGACCCCTCCTGGTCACCCTTCTGCCTTGTGTTCAGTCACATAGACTGTTGAATTATTGGCTCCTGTCATGTTCATTGTGGGAACAGGGTCCCTGCCATAGAGGAAGGGAGTTGGCTACATGTTGCACATGGAGAATCTTTCCTATCCTCCTGATAGGTGGAAAGAGGCCATAGAAGGCTGTGCAGAGATAAAGGGACATTAAAGGCAGTTGGGGGAGACTCAACTTGGGAGTTGGTGTGAGGGTGCCAAGAAGAGGGCAGATTCATAAACATCAATGTTCTCTTTATAGAATTGCATTCCCACTCCAAGTAGAGGATCTCTCCATGGGGCTCACCAGCTGCATCTCAAGTTTTGTCTCATCCCACCCTGGCCCCGCTTTTGTGATTATCAGTGTCACCTTCCGAATGGTGCAGTCATTGGGGATCAGGTAGAGATGAAGGATGACTTCCTTGAGACTGAGATGATAGTAGATCAATGTGATGGAAGTGATGGGGATGAGGTGCCTGATAGCATGGTACATTCTCAGCAGAACTCCCATTGGGGAGAAGCTTGGGTTTTCCAAGATTGTGTGGTGCTGTTCCACTCTGGCTGGCATTTCTAGGACCATCCCATGTTCTTGAAAGTGGGCCACATTGAACCGGGAGATGTCCACCTGTCCCTTTGAATCTGAAAGAACAGATTCAAAGATGTAGATTTAGTGTTTCCATTGAGCCATGCTTGGCTGGAAAAATAGCACCCTAGGATTTAGAACGACTGTGGTGGTTTGAATGAGAATGGCCACTATAGTTGGTGGAACTGTTTGGGAAGGAGTAGGAGATGTGGTCTTGTTGGAAAAGACATGTCACTGGAGAGGGCTTAAGGTTTTGAAAGCTTGTGCTGTTTCTAGTTCCTTTCTCTCTCCTCCTTGACAATAAGGATGTAAGCTCTCAGCTACTGCTCCAGTGCCAAGCTTACCTGCTTTCTGCCGTGCTCCCTGCCATGATGGTCATGGACTCACCCTCTGAATCTTTAAGCCCTAATAAAATCTTTCTTTTATAAGTTGCTTTGGCTATGATTTCTATTTAGTTTGTATTTATTTTTTGATGTTTATGAGAAAAAACTATGACCAAAATTTAAGTTTTATTAATTAACTTTCAGTGACAACACAGCAGAGCTATCAACTGTTTCCTCATTATCAATTCACCATGCCAGTGAGGATGAGTGTGAGCTGTTGCCAGTGGTGATTCATGCAGACTGACCCTCACTGGAGGCAGTTTACCTTTGGCCCTGTGTAGCTGCTGGGTGGAGTGGAGTGATCATTCTGGATGGTCTCATCTACAGATGCTGTAAAGAATACTGCTTCAGAGGCTACTGTCGGAAACTTGAAAACCAGAAGGTTCTTTGAGGTGCTGCCATCACCAGCCTCAGTGTCTTGAGATGGTAGTGTCCACTAATGTGTTGCAGGATGCAGTTTGCCATTTTGAAAGAGACTCAAGGGTACCTTTGTCCACTGAAGACAGGCTGAATGGATCCCTGGGATGGTTAATGTCAAATGTGAACTAGATGAAATCTAGAATTATCTTGGATGTAGGAGTCAGGGCATGATAGTAAGAGATTATCTTGATTGGATTAATTGAGTAGGGAAGACCTATCTACTGTGTGTAGCACCATTCCATGGACTAGGACCCAGGACTGTGTAAAATGGAGAAGGTCACATGAGCACAAGCATTCACTGTTCCCTGCTCGCTCTGTTGACACAAGTTACCAGGTGCCACAAGCTCCATGTTCTCAGACTTCCATGTCATGATGAACTGTCCCTTTGGACTGTGAGGAAAACAAATCCTTTCTCTCTTAAGTTTCTTTGGTCAGGTATTTTGTTTGAGCTACAAGTAAAGTAACCTGGACAGAAAATTGATACCAGAATTCAGGTTTTTGTTGTAATAAACCTAATCATGTGCTTTTTGGCTGGAATGTGAAGAGTTTTGTACTTAGGACTAGGAAAGCACTTCCATGCTGAGAGCAGAGCTTATGGGGACATTTGGGTGGAAGCAGGAAGACAAGAATGCTGAGAGAGGCAGTGGAGGCCAGTCCATGAAGTTGCAGAGAGTAGCAAGGTTTCCATTGGGAACTGTAAAAGGATCCATTCATAAAACAGTTTTTTCAGGAATCTAGATTTATTGTGTTAATGCTCTGAATATGAGTGAAGATGAATTTAAACACAAGGGACTAAATTGGATGGAGGAGTTTCAGGACAGAAAACACCCAGGATGACTCTACACATCCGCTGTAGATGTGAGAGAGCAATGTCACTGAGGGGAAGGCTGCAGTGCAGGAAGTGTTTCCCATGGTCAGCACATCATACAGCTCTGGTCCAAGGTGGCCACATCTCAAGCTGTCAACAGAACTTGGCAGTGACGTTACTATAGTTTTCTTAGGGTTGAAAGATGCTAGATTGAGGGGTCACTGAGTCATGCTGCACAGTTTTAGATAGTAGCTGAGGTCAGGCAATGTGCCTAAGTCAAAGATCCTGCAAAAATCCTGAGAGGTCATTCAGTGAACCTTTTTATTCATGGTTTTTTTTTTTTTTTTGGTTTTTCGAGACAGGGTTTCTCTGTGTAGCTTTGCACCTTTCCTGGAACTCGCTTTGTAGACCAGGCTGGCTTCGAACTGACAGAGATCCACCTGCCTCTGCCTCCCGAGTGCTGGAATAAAAGCGTGTGCCACCACTGCCCAGCTTTTATTCATGGTTCTTATATCAGCTGGAACAGTCTGAATTTCTACTTTAGTTTCCATGACTTCTTCAGCTGTCATATCTACCCTCTTAAGATCACTTTTGGAGCTACTCCTCATCTTCATCACAATGAACAAACACCATCTTCTTCTTCTGTGAGCTGGATTCTCCTGGTCTCTATGGCGGGCCTATTGCTGTGCTCCTTGAAGTTGGAGAGGAAATTCACCTCACTGGTCCCTTGAACACTATCTGGTTCTCCTGTTATTTTTTTTTCCCCTAATGTAGGCAGAGTCTGACTGTGTAGTCTAGGCTGCAATTGAATTCAAAATTCTCCTGTCTCAGCCTCAGGAGAGCTGGAATTACAGACATGTGGTAATGGCTTTCTTTATGAGATCTTAAACTGAGAACTTTGTATTTATTAAAACATCTTCTTTTTGGTCACATTCTGTGGTTGTTTAGCCTGGTGTTCTTGTGGGACTCCTAACAGTAGGAGTGGGATTTTCTCTGATTCTTTCTCCTTTTCTTAGGTCCATTTTCTTCCTACTCTGTTGCCTTGTCTACCCTTGATATGAGGGTTTGTGCTTAGTCTTATTGCAACTTGTTATGCTGTGTTTGGTTGATATCACTTGGAGGCCTGCTCTTTTCTGAAGGGAAACAGAGAAGCAGTGGATCTGGAGGAGAGGGGAGGTGAGGGGGAACTGTGGGGTTGGAGAGAGGGGAGATGGCGATCTGGACATATTATATGAGAGAAGAATAAATAAAAAGAAAAAATCTTCTGAAGGGATCTTTGGAGATCATGGACATTGGGACACTTGATGAACCCCCCTCTTTTCTTAGGAAACCCCTCTTTTGTTGCTCTAGTTCTTAAATCGAATCTGGTCGGATCATTTTATCGCTGTCTATAGTTGTTTAATGGATTACAATCTTGGTACACACGGGGTAACAATGTTCCCTGTTAATTTCCTTAGTCTTACTTTGTAACAATCACTTTAAATTGCTCAGTTTATTCTCTGTTTCCTGCTGGGCCCCTGAGGCACATGTTGGGTAAAGAGCACTTAATAATCACCAGCTACTATTGCTATTGAGGACATCACTTTCCACTGAAGGGACTCCTTCAGGTAAAACAGAAATAAAGTCATAAGGCTGGCAGACATGTGCTTCAAAGAAGATACATCAGACAAGAAGGGATTACAAAACATCTCAGTGTCCACCTTCATAACCTGCTCTGCCCTGCTAAGTAAGCCATGAGACCTTTCCTCATCACCACCATTCTACAGTGCCATATGACCTGTCAACACCTCCCATTACCACCACCCTACTCCTTATGCTTTCCTTGGTTACCTTGGAGAGCCACAAAATGAGGGAGGTGCACAGCAGCCACAGCTCCCTGCTCAGCCTTGATGTCAAACAGAGGCCCAGCCACCATGTGACTGTGCTGCAAGGGAGTCTTGTCCAGGTGTTGGCTCCAGGCACAGAATCCAATCTCGATGGTCACTGCCCTTGTCACCACAAAGCAGAGTCCTATGTTGGGACAGTGGTAGGAACCAGGCACAGGGAACTGAACTCTAGAAGAGGGAGAGGCAGACACCAGTGAACACCAGCTCTGCTCCTCTGCTGGGTGCAGACCCAGTGCAGGACTGGGGACACAGAAGGCTTCATCCAGATGGCTCTGAGGTCTGTTTCTTCTTCTAGCTGTATGTGGATCCCTGACTAAATTGCTTAACTCCAAAAATCTATTTCCTTATCTTTATAAGATAGTGACAACTCTATCTTATAGACTTGTGAGTACTGAGTGATCTAATGCAAACCTACAGGTAATTCACACCTGGAGCAGTTAGCTATGCCTGTGATGATGAAGTGTGTGTGTGTGTGTGTGTGTGTGTGTGTGTGTGTGTGTGTGTATGTGAAGTTCTGTGGATCAAGCTAGTTCCTTGCACACTAACCAAAGGCTCTACCACTGAGGTACATCTTCCGTTTTTAGTCTTTATGTTCCTGAAGTACATATTTAAGTGTATCTAAGAGGCAAGAGAAATGAAATATAATGAGGGGACTGATGCTGTTTACATCATGAATAAAATAATCTGCAGAAAAATCACAATTCAGATAATAAACAAAGTTGAGCACAGACTATTTAGATGGAATGAAGGACTTCCTTTAGCTCTGTTGATGTGGTAACGGCATGCTTGTTATAGAAGATGAGGTCCTGTCTTAACTACGGGGGAGGCATAGTGAAATGTTTGTGTGTGAAGTCACCTGATGTCCTGGACTCACAATCCTGTGACAGTGATGACAAAGGGGGAATGTGAGTAGTTGAACAAACTTGGAAAAATGGTTGCTAGAGCTGCGTAATTGGACAGGGAAGTTCTTGTGCTCTCCAGTTTGGTAAATGTCTGAAAATTTTTTTTATGATAAAGATACCTGTTTTTATAACAGCCCACACTTCTTTTTCCAGTCCTGGCCTTGCAACCTGCCTTGGTGAGGTGAGGAGGAGACACAGTAGAGACTAGGTGGGTCTATCTGTGGGGATCCCTTGTGGACAGTGTGCCTTTGCCAGGCAGAGCTCACTCACCGGTACAGGTTCCTCTCTCTGTCAACCACCTCAGTAGCCACAGGTCCTGTAGGGCCCCAGAAGTCATCTTCAGTCCCCATTGATTCCAGAGGCTTGTCTCTTGGAGAGTCAGGAGAAGATGGATGGAAGGGCTCTGGTGGTGCAAATTGTGAGCATTCCTCCTCTGGAAGAGGCCAGGTACTGGTAAGTAACTCTATGTCTCCTCACCCCTCCCTAGTACTGGCCCAAGGCTGAACTATCTTTCAGATTGGCCAGCCTGGGCCTTACCAGGAAGTGGTATTGTTTTCTTACCATTGCATGCCTTCTGAGTAACCCTACCACCCCAATATCTGTGCCTAACCCAAGTGCTGTTTTCATTTCCTATTGGTCCAGATCCCAGCACTCAGGAGGCAAAGCCAGGCGGATCTCTGTTAGTTCGAGGCCAGCCTGGGCTAACAAGTGAGTTCCAGGAAAGGTGCAAAGCTACACATAGAAACCCTGTCTCAAAAAACCAAAAAAAAAAAAAAAAAAAAAAACAACAACAACAAAAATCCAAAAACCAAAAAAACCAAAAAAAAAACAAAATAAAAACCCTTAATGAAAAGATGAATAATCAGGGATGAGGAGGTGATTTCCCAGGCCATAGCAGCTCAGAATGAGACAGGGAGCCCTGGTACAGAGCCTGATGCCAGCCAGAGGTTGACAGAAGGGCAGCACCAGTTCCCAAGGCTGGGAGAGAAGGAAGCAGTATTTCCTCTGTGTTCTAGTTGAGGAAGATCTTTAAAGGGGTGGGGCTCTTTGTGGAGAACTGTACTGTTCCATGTAAGAGACAGGGGGATAGAAATGATTTCCAGCACACCTGAGATCATGTCTTCTGTATGTGACAGGGACATTGCATCCATGAAATCACAACAATATCTGCAAGATCTGCACAATGACAACACCAGTTGTAATGCTATGTGGATGGAGGAAATCTCACAAGGCCCCAGCTACTGATAACAGCTGCTAGAGAGGAATAAAATCAGTCCTCTTCAGAAAGCACTCCATAATAGGTTATCCAATCCCAAATGGTCAGCCTTAAAGATGTATAAACGGCCAACACCAAATGGGGTCATTAGGCTGTATTAATATATACATATGCATACATGTGTGTATTCACACATATATTTAACAATAATATTTAAGAAGAATTCATGAATTAGAGAGAGTGAGAGCTTGTATGTGGGTCAGAAGGAGACTTGGAGTAGGCAGATAGAGGGATAAAAATGATCTAAATAGAGTACTCATACTCAAGTTTAAAATTCTAAAAAAAAAAAAAAAAATTTAAAAAAGAGAGAAATGATGACTTCCCCCTACAGACGTCCCTTCATCTAGTAATCATGATGCTCTGGGTTTGAACCCTTCACATACCTGACTGTAGTTTCTGACGCTTACATGAGTTCAGGTTATCATCCATTTCTTCTCCATCCGGGTTCTTAGTAGGTTCCATCACACATGGCTTCCTGTACACAGACAAGTTCTTTCCCTCAGATGTCAGGGAAAACCAGGGAAGTGAGGGTTGTGTACATGATATTCCCACATAAAATCTAAGCCATTTGAATGAACTCAGTCCCATGCTTCTTCTCAGGGCTGTATCTCTAAGAATGTCCCCATCCTTCTGAATGTCCATACCTCAGAACTGGGAATATCTCAACCCCTCCTTTGCTTTAATTTGAATGTGTTTCTCAATGTTTACTCATTAGAAAGTTAATCCCCAAAGCCACAGTGCTGATAGGATGAAGGATAAGACACAGTGAGGTCATGAAGGTTCTGCTTTCATGAAGGGATTAATGTCATCATCAAAGGAATAGATTCCTGTGGCCTGACAGGACTTTTCACAAAAACCACCGTGGCTTCTCATTTTCAGCCTTCCCAGTTGTGCAGTCAGATGGAACAGGAAGAAGGGTTTCCCTAGATGTAGGGTCCATGCCCTTGCTCTTCCCTGTATCCAGAATGCAAGAAATAATCTAAGTTCTTTATCTTAAGTGCCCAGTGTCAGACATTAACAAAGGCTATCGGGGCCCAGCCCCAAATAACCCTCTCCCACGGTCTGTGGGAGATTCTACAACCAACTGGAAATTTAATCTTAAGGACATCAAATAAATCTATGCATACCATGCTCTTTCAGTCCATTCACTTTATTATTCTGTGTAAGTCAATTCTAAATCTACAGCTTCTTTTCAGCTCTCATACTTAGCTCCTGACTCTCCATACATTTCTCTGCTATTTCTCTTTGTTCTATCCTGAGTCTCTGAAGTTTCCAGTTTTTATACACATACAACTAGCCATTCTCTGGCCAAATCAAGGTCATAAGGCTTGAATTTTTTCAGGGTCATTAAAGCAGATTAAGAGTTTACACCAGGCAGTGACTGTCAGGCTTTCATTATGACTCAAGGAGGGAGTGATTTGTAAAAGCCTCAGCAAACTCTTTAAGGGAACAGGGTCAATTGAGAGGGAGAGAGACCTTAGGTCAAATAGGGAAATGTAAGGAGGGAAAAGGGGGAAACCCACCTATCCTCTGAGACCACAGCTGCTCCCTGTGACCCAGACTCCACCAGCTCTGATGGACCAAGAGGTGAGTCTTTGTTCTCCTAGCTGATCACCCCAGCCTCTGAGCTGACACAGAGTTTCGTGTATCCAGATTTATTCCTGCCCTGAAATGCCTGATGGAGCTGTAGCTGTATAGATAAATTTTTTTCTTAGAGGAATAAAGTTAATGGACATAAGAGCATAGTGTATGTAGACTTTTTCCCTCAGATACCTCACACCAGACATAGTGTCTTCCCTGGACCTTGGGCAATCCATAGTTCTATGTCCTTGGGTATCTGAGAATGTCTCAGATGAGATACTTTTGCCTGGACACTTAACACTGACCAAATGCCTGCCAATGAAGGTAATTGCAGGAAGGCAGACCTCTAAGTTTACATTGGAGAAAGGAACAAAGATCTGGTTGTGGGAAACAGATTTAGACTGTGTGACTGTTTTCACAAAGCTGGGGGATGTTATCCAAATACCCTAAATGTATAGGGGAAGTTGTGCCCAATAAATGATCAATAATACTGTTAGAAATTCTTGGGAAAAGAATTCACTGCAGGAAACAGCTAATATCACCAAGACATCTTACGTTTTGGCTTCAACCTCCACCAGAGCCCTTGGCTCTAATGGGTCAGCCTTGACAGTGCCAACTGAGTTCCTACTTTATATTTCTGCATCTCACAGCAAGACACTGTATTATAGCTGCACAAAATGACTAATAATCACTTATCCTGAATGCCAATCACCTAGACAGTACCACTCAAATCTCTCTCCTTTCTGTTCTCTGCTCTCCCCCTCCACAGGCTCCACCCTGCTCCCAAGATGGAGCGAGCAGAGTCCTGAACCACCGCAGCATCCTCTGACAGGCATCCCTCTTTCTGATCTGGTCCCTTCTAGCACATTTTCTATATAGCAGCTGACCGTAAAAAGTGGGTAGAGATACCCCTTCGTGGCTGAGGCATTGGATGCCTCTCATTTCCTCTGGGGAGAAACAGAAGATTCTTAGCATGGTTCATGGTTCTTGCTGTGGGCCCTGTCCCCCATCAGGCTCTCCTATGTCACCCTTTCCTTCTAAAATCCAGACCAGTGGCTCTCAAATCACTGTGTCAAAATGTCACCTAGATGGCCTGTGAAATCAGAAAGCTCACTGAAGGAAGCTTCCCCACCTGAGATTCTGAGTCAGCAGGGATGGAGTGGGTTCTGAGAACCTGCATTTCTGTGGAGCTCCCAGCTAATGGTGAGGCAGAGCAGATGGTCTCACACATGGTTTCCTGTCCCCCAGTGGAGCTGCTCTCTCTGCTTCCTTAGAACCCCTATGTCTGCCTGGAATTTTCTCCTTCTTGGCTCATCCCTCATTTCCCATCTTTGAGATTTCACCTCAGCTCACCTCAGCTCATCTCAGCTTTCGATGAGGTAGACAGACCAGCACTGCACTCATAGGTTTTCCAGGTATAATTATGTGGACTGGGGGAACAAGTGTCTCCTCCCTGCTGGACTGAGGTCATGTCTGCCTTGTTCACTGATGTGCCCTCAGATCCCAAAATAGTGTATGAAGGAAGTAGGTCTCTAGGAATGTCTGTTCGATGAATGGCTGACCCTCCTAAGTCTTTAGTACACCCTCCATTTAAGTGTGTCACAGCAGCTAGGAACTTGAGAACAGATGGAATTCATGGTCATGAACTGAAATGTGCCGAAGTGGGAGGACATGGGGCTTCAGCACAGTCTCTGGAGTGAAGATGACTTTTCTGTCCCGTGGTTTCCCCTCAAACCCATAGTACAGTGCGTATGTGTATGCGTATGTGTCTGAGTATTGGGGTTGGGACAGTGATACACATCCTGTTTTTTTCTCTAAGAGTCCTTCTGTCTGTGTCTTTCTCACCTCTGTGTGGTGACTACTTTCATTGTTCAGTGGTCTAGGTTCCCTGCTGGCTACTATTTATAATCTATTATTATCACACTTGCTGTGCCAGAGGACTCACCCACTAACTCAGCTTTTCTTTTATCTCGATTGGATAAATTAAGAAGGCATGTTATATGATTCTATTTTTAAAGTTCATATAATCATAACACACATACACACACACACACACACACACACACACACACCCCTACCTCACCTTGATTTGTGTGGTTCCTGGTTTCTCTCTGGCTCCCTTTGTCTTTCCCATCACCTCAGGACACTGTTCCCACCTCTCATAGGGCCTGGGTTGACCTGTAGGAGTTCTGTGCCCACCCCTTACCATGTGCTGGAGATGAGCAGCCGTGGATTTTTTGCCTCCAGGGTCCTGAGCTCCATCATCACCTGGTCACTGAGAGGGGCCTGGTCCAACCTGCAAGCACAAGAGGGGGCTGTTTCTTCTGGGGTCCCCCACAGGATCATGAGGCCTCAGGGTCCAGGATCCTGGACTCTGTTGTCTGTAGATGGAGCTAGTGAGGAGCCTTCTTAAGACTTATTCTTGAGTCAAAACCAGGACAAAGGATGGAGCAGGCTGAGAAGAGGGAGGTATATCCATGACACAGTCTCAGTGGGCCTTGGTCAGTGTGCAACGAGATATGAAGCCAGGATGAGGACCTTTGGAACTTTCCAGAGCTGAAATGAGGGTCTTACCATTTATACCCCTCCACCACAGGTCAGTCATTGGAAACAGATTGTCCCAGGGAAGAAGGGAACATGGCCATAGATGAGGGTATTCTTGTTGGCAAAGGGTCACATCAGCATTCCCAGTGGCTGGAGGTCATGGCCGTATCCCCAAAGGTATTCTGGGCAGGTGTTCAAAGTAAACACAAGGTGCTGGGATCATGGGTATTCTCCTTGAGGGAAAGAGCCTTGGTTCCATTCTCACCTCCCTCCCCCTTTCCTTTAGTGCTAAGGGATGAAGCATTTTCCTTACACAGCAGCCACTACCTGAGGTCTGCTGGTCCCATTCTTGTGATCCTCAAGTTCCAGGATTTCTGGTGTTAGGGTAGTGACCTTCTTTGGGTTTTCACATCCTCAGTCCATATCCACAGCTATATCACTCCCGTCTGCCTATTGTGAAGCACAGACAAGGCAGGAGGGGAAAGGTTCCTGCACCTGTGAGAGGCTGAGCCATGTCAGGTGCAGCAGACGCCAGCTCTGAACAGGCTCTTCAGCCTGTGAGAAACAGTCATGGCTGAAAGCAGGCTGGGGAACAAAGGTGCTGAGCAGCTGGGCCAGTTTCAACTCCCACAGGGTGGAAAGGAGACCCTTCACTGCCCAACTGCTCCTGTGTATTCAAACCAGAGAGCTGGAGAGATGGCTCAGCAGTTAAGAGCACATACTGCTCTTCTAGAAGACCTGAGTTCAATTCCCAGAACCCACATCAGGCAGCTCATATCCACCTGTAACTCCAGTTCTGGGAGATTTTGACTCCTCTGGTCTCTGAGGGCACCTGGACTCACATATACTAGCGGTTCTCAACCTGTGGGTTGTGACTTGTGTGTGTGGATGTCAAATGACCCTCTCACCAAGGTTGCCTAAGAGCATTGGAAATATCAGATATTTACATTACAATTCATAACAGTAGCAAAATTATAGTTATGAAGCAGTGGAAAAATAATTTTATTGTTTTGGGTCAGCAAACCATGAGGAGCTGTATTAAAGTGCCACAGCATTAGGAAGGTTGAGAACCACTGACATATATGTATACAAGATTAATATAATAATAATAACAATAATAATAATAACAATAATTGAAGCAGAGGGCCTGACAGAGGGAAGTCCCATGACACAGGCCTGCTGGACTTCTGTTGCCTGGAAGAACCAGAAGACTCTGGATACAGGGATCGGGAGCCTCCGTGGTTCTCTGAGCCCATGAAGAGCATTGGCCAGCAACCTCTGGGAAGTTCACTAGAAACTGGCTGTGGGTTGTGCTGGGGAGGTGGAGGGACAGGAGAGGGAGAAGCTCAGGGACAGCATGAAGGGGCTGAGTGGAGGACCAGGGTCTCCAGGGCTGTAGTTTGGAGGCTTCCGAGGTTGTTTGAAACTCTAGCGAAGGGGGAATAGCACCATTTCCGGTACAGAGGACTATCTCAGGCTCCTGTAGTGAACCTGGTGACCCTCTATGGCTCCAGCCTCTTTCTGTTCCAGAGCTTTCCCCAACCCTGCCTATGTCTGGGCCCTGGCCTCGGCTTGTGCCCAATCAAGTCCTATTTCCCCTTCAGGCCTCAGAAAACTTTTCTGAGCCATTCAATAAAGTGGCATCTCACACAGCATGACATTCTCACAATACTGTCGACTCCATGGCATTAAGCAGAGCTTGTCAGTACAGAGTCATGTGCTGATGGGTAATTTATGTCTGTCTCTTTCCACACAGCTTCAGAAGGACAGAGCCATGTGTGTTTGTGATTTTTTCCTAGGGCCTGGACTAGTGATTGGCACACAGGAGGCTTGGTATGAATGCATGCATGGATTTATAAATGAACAAATGATTGAAACACTGTCTTGGAGTAAGACAAACCTGGGAGTCTGTTAGAATAATAGCCCTGCTAATACATATGATTGCAGTGCCCAGCTCCCTACCTGATATCTTTGTTTTAAACATATGTACATTTTGTATCATTATAATCCATGAGGTGGGTATGACATTCCATTTAATAGATGAGGACACTGAGTTTTAGAGAAGACAGTGACTTGCAATGTCCCTTGACTTGCATAAGTGGCACAGCTGGTCAGGAGGCAGGATGACTATGTCCCTTTTCTGTCTTATCATCTAGTAACACACTTGCATGTCCCTTCCCTTGCCTCCTGCCCAGAGGGAATCTCGGGGCATTACTTACCACAGGATTCTGAGGTTGCAGTTAGGATTCCTGAGCCCCTCACACAGCAGCCTCACACCATGGTCGCCCAGGTCATTCTGCTGCAGGTCTAGCTCAGTCAGGCTGGAACTGGCCCTGAACACTGAGGCCAGGTGTTTACAGTGTCTGGATGTGAGGTCACAGCTGACCAGCCTGCAATAGGAGATGCTCACCATCAGCCTCTCCAGGGCTCACAGCTCTTGGGAACTTACCTCAGGTATCCCTTTGTGAGCTCTGGCATGCTGTGCTAACAATTTCTAGTCTTCGTGTATAATTCCATGTTTCCCACAGCTGAGCATCAGGAGCAATAGAGTACAGGTTGAGGACCACTGCTCTGCTGAATGGCCATGGCAGAACTCCACAAGGCCCAGGACAGTTCCCTGTTATATTTCAAGAGCCATCTGATGTGAAATTCACCAACCATATAATATGGCATGATCTCACTTGTCATGTGAAATCTTAATAAAGATAGAGTCCATAGAAACAGAGTAGAAGGCTGGTTAAAAGGGCAGAGAGTAGGAGGGAATGGGGAGATGCCCTTCTCTGGGCCTGAGGTTTTCTTCCCTTTTATTTACTTTGTCTCTGCATTCTTCAGCTCTCCTAGCCCCTTCCTTATGAAATTTACTTCACTGGTGACCTCATGGGCCTGTTGGTAGTGGGATTCCTTGCTGAATGTCAGTCTCTCATGATTCCCAAGAACAGAATCCCATTTGTTTATCATGGCAAATCTGGCATCTGTCACAGGTATGGTTAAAAAACTTTGGTGAATATTTGGTGAATGCCAGTCCTCATCCTAGACTTAGGTTTTACATTTGGTCTACATTCCATCCATCTCTGCTCAGGGGAGGAGCAAGGCCAGACTCACCACAATGTCTTTATGTGACATGCAGGGCGTCTCAGTGTCTTACAAAGTTTCTGAAGTGCAATGTAGCTCATTGGATTTCCACTTAGGTCCAGCTCCTCCAGGCTTCCTGTGAACTCAAGAGTGGAGAAGAGAATCTTCCAACTGGCATCTGTGATAGGGTTCCACCTGGACCTGAAGGAGAGAGATATGGGGCAGGAGGTAATGAGGGATTTAACTTGTGTGTTCATGGTCTGAGGTGCACATCCCCACACATCACATTAGGTTTCTGTTATCCTGAGAACCAGGCCTCAATATGCCATCTCCAGGATTCACCAACTTCTACATGCTCCTTTGCTCAAACATCTGGATCCTCTCCTCTGGGTGGTTCCTCATCTACATCCTTATCATAGCATGTTGTGTTCTCATTTTATATGAATTCTCATACATTCTCATAGTATGTTTGTTTCTGTCTGGTCTAGGTGTCTCACAGGGTGTGAACAGGTAGTTGGCATCTTTTCTTTTTAATCTGGAATGCCCAGCACAAGCCTGGCACAAAGGAGGACCTTGTAACTCAAACAGTCTTCTTCCTTTTGACGTGAATGTACCTGCTTTCCTTTGGAACAGAATTGTAGAGACTCATGAAGGAAAATGGAAAGAGGAGATGGGAAGAGAGTTCAGCAGAGGTGGCTGAACATAACTATGATGGGATGTTGAGCATGATTATAAATACTACAGATGTGCTGGTTCACATGGTCCCTATATTGCTGTGGAATAATCCTCCTGTACATTGTAAAGATTTGTCACTTGAAATGGCCTAATAAAACTCTCTTTGGCCAGTAGCCAGGCAGGAAGTATAGGCAGGGTGACAAAACTAAGAATGCTAGAAAGAAAAAGGTGGTGTCAAGTGTTGCCAGCCAGATGCAGGGGAAGCTAGATGATAATGTCATATTGAGAAAAGGTACCAAGCCACATGGTTAAACATAGATAAGAATTATGGGTTAATTTAAGTGTAAGAGCTAGTTAGTAATAAGCCTGAGCTACTGGCCGAGCATTTATAAGTAATAATAAGCTTCTGAGCAGTTATTCAGGAACTGGATGGTTGGAGAGAACCATCAGTTTACAAATGGCACCCAATGTGGGGCAAGAACTTCCACAAAAACCTAAGAAAGCTTTAAAAAGGATTCTAAACACACAAAAGTGGAGTTAAACTTGACTTCTTGTTTACCATTTTTTCTTGGATGGGTTCTGTTTGCTAGCAGCAAGCAGAGGTGTGGCTCCTGACTCAATGCTAGTGGCAAAAACTATGTGGCTCTTTTAAGAGGCCTTGGTACCAAACACTTAAATGGTGTTTATGAGCAGCAGTTGCATGCTACTTGGTAGCAGCATGGCTATAGAAACTCCCCAGAGTTGGGGTGATATACGTGGCTCCTGACAGTACCTCTGCCATGAAGTTAAGCTCTCACAGACCACGGAACTGGGTGGAGCCAGGCGCCAAAGCCACCACTTTAGTTCTAGCCACACCTGCTTAGCAGTTTAAAGACTTACATGTTCAAAAAAAGATAGAGATATGCAATAAAGACTGATTCAGACAAAAAAAATCTTCTAAATTGTTTACAATGTGTTTAAAAATATACATAGACTTGGGAGAGTAAGGAGAAGGTATAGACAATCATAAAAAGAAATATATAGCTTTAAAATAAAAAAGTCCTTAAATAAGGAGTAAAGTCATAAAAAAAGCCACATAAAGATGGAAAATACACAGAGAATCTGGATATTGTATGTTGTTGTGTTGTCTTTGAGTTTTTTGACTGCTGAGGAGGGAGCAACAGCTGCTAAGGGACATTTGATTATAAATGTTGCTGGATTAATCCAACCTATATATTTTGAAAATGTCTTAACCTCACAATTTAAGTCAAAAGCTATGTTACTTTGGAAAAGAGGTTATGCTTTTATTTCCACAGGAAATGAAAGGTTCTGGATTCATTCTGGGTTAAGAAAAATCAGGTTTGATCAAGGAAGACCACCTAAAATCCTGACTATATAAATGTATATATCCATAAAAATATAAACCTAGAAGAACCACAAGATATGTGTGAAGAAGAACGGGATGCTGAGATGAAGCCACATACACACATAGCCAAGAAGAATGGACAGCTGAATTCAAAAAACATCAACAATTTCCAGAATTTAAAATCCTGAATCATGACATGACACTAGTGGAATTCAGGTATTTCTGGTACATGGACTGCTCTCACCCAATGTGAGGTTGAACTGTTGACTTTGTGTACATCCTACTTCACAAATGAGTCTGTCAGATACGCTAAGCTTATAGGCTGAAGATGATGCCCCAACACTGCAGAGAAACCTCAGATGACTGTCCAGGCAGCTGGCTGTTTCTGTCAATGCACAATTTTTTGGAAGTTGCTTGCATGTACTTCCTGTTTTTATTTTTGTTAGCTAATATTATTTCCTTCTTGGGTCTCTGAAGGAGTTGAAGATTATTTAGTTATAGTTGAAGATTAATTAGGATAGAAAGTGAATTAGATACAATAGGATAGATAATGGAATTATTTTCTCTGAATTTGTTAAATACAAATGGACTAGACATTGTTTAGGTATTTATTACTTGTATATAT
>CABHPQ010089568.1:26400-51420 GCA_902168405.1 Peromyscus aztecus
CTTGGGGGTTAGAGCTATTAGCAAGCCATAGGAAAGCAGGGCGGTGGTGGCGTACGCTTGTAGTCCCAGCACTTGGTAGGCAGAGTTAGGTAAGTCTCTGTGTGTTCAGGGATACAGCCAGCATTGGATACACATGCCTTTAATCTCAATACCAACCATGGAACACCTGGAGGTCTATACAGACAGGCTGTGATGAGGCGGTCATGTGGTTGGGTTTACAACCAATGAGAAGGCAGAACAGAAACTCTATATAAGGACTTTAACACAGGAAGTAGCTCTGGTTCGGAGAGGTAGGACCACCGCAGGAGGAAGGGTAAGGTTTTAGCTCTTAGCTCTGAACTCTTGGCTTTCTTCCATGCATTGGTTCTGTGTTTTTTATTTAATAAAACAGTTGGTTACATCTACATATGTGATGTATATTTTACCTGCCCAACATAACAAAAAACTATCTTTGGATGAAGTGTGTATAATACACAATCTATACTTGTATTAATGCAGATATGTATGTCACCTTTAAAAGTTTATATATTTTCAGAATAAGGAGACCAGACACCAATGAAAACAGATGGCCCAGGTGATTCAGCATTCAGAACACCTTCAAGGCTGCTGACTGAGATGATCCAGCCTCAGAGACTACTCCAGGCAAGACTTAATCATTATCCTGAATTTTCTAGGGTCTCCCAAAGATTACCAGTACCCTCAGTCAGTAGGTAGTACTCTAGAGAACTATCCTCACCCTCCCCAAAATAAATTATGTATATTTGTCATTGTTTAGGGGGGTTGGTTACAAGTTGTTATGGATAATGGTCAGAAAAGAAGCTAAACAAAGGAGATTAGATTCAGGGATCATGTTCTGAAAAGAAAAGGGGGATATAGAAATGATAGGATAAAAGGGTAGATTATTGGATCTACTTTAATCCCCAAAATAACTATCAATCTTACATATTTTACATTAGTATAGATTTTGGTTTATTGTTATAAATTTAAAGTTAATTTGTTATATTGTATGTATATTTATACTCTTGTTTAAGGTATTATGTTTATGTAGCTCATTTAAAATTGTAATATATAATTAAGAAATACAGATTAATAGTCATCTATAATAGCAAATTTATAGTCATGTTAGGTATGTTTTCAAGGTCATACAGAGATATATTTCAAATAGATAGGCAATCTTCAAATACTTTAAACACCTACAGAATATGGCATTTAAAATGTTTTAGGAATTTAGACTTTTCTCAACAGTGAGACACATCTGTTCCTGGCAGTGTCAGTTACTTCAAAGAGGATGATGGGCATTGAAGAAATTCCCTATGGAGTTTGTTTTCTTTATGGCAAAAGCTAGCCATGTAGGCAAAGAAACTGCCCTTACTTGGACTATTAACAGTATGCTGTCCAAATTGGACAAGCAGGACACAAAAGAAAGTGACTACAGAACTCTGCCAAGACAAGGTGGGACAGTTCTTTAAAAATCCTGCTTCATGGGAAAATCTGCCAGACATGCTAGGCCCATAGGCCAGAGTTAGATGTCCCAGTGTTGCAGAGAAACTTTGGATGACTGTCCAGGCAGCTTGAAGACCCTGTCATTAGGTAACATTTCACCCTTCTGGGGTATTTGATGGAATTGAAGACTAAATAGTTATAATTATAGTTTTCCTTAGTTATAATAGAAAGTAAATTAGATACAAAACTAGATACTAGACTGACCAAGATAAGATAGATAATTACTTTCTCTAATTTTTGCCAAATGTAAATTGATTAGATAGTGTTACTGTAATTCTTACTTAATAACTATTTTTGTTGTATATAATCTTACTATGTTAAAATCTTCCTTATTAATTAGACAAAAAGGAGGAAATGCTGTGGAATAATCCTTTTGTACATTGTAAAGATTTTCACTTGAATTGGTTTAATAAAATGCTGATTGGCTAGTAGCCAGGCAGGAAGTATAGGTGGGGTGAGCAAACTAAGAATGCTGGGAAGATGAAGGGCGGAGTCAGGAGATACCAGCCAGATGCAGAGGAAGCAAGATGAGATTGTTGTATTGAGAAAAGTAACTAAGCCATGTGGCTAAACATAGATAAGAATTATGGATTAATTTAAGTGTAAGAGCTAGTTAGTAACAAGGCTGAGCTACCAGCCGAGCATTTATAAGTGATATTAAGCTTCTGAGTGATTATTCAGAATCTGGCAGGCAGGAGAGAACTGTCTGTTTACACTATACCTTTGAAAGAATATAAGACTACAGAGAAGAGAGAGAGAAGGGGAAAGAAAGGAGGGAGAGAGAGAGAAAGACAGAGAGAGAGAGAGAGAGAGAGAGAGAGAGAGAGAGAGAGAGACAGAGAGAGAGAGAATAATCAGCTCAGAGTGGTAGTGAATTCCTTTAATGTTAAAAAAAAAACCAACAAAAACCCACAAAAACTAAACAAAAACCAAGCATACAAAGGCAGGAAAATGTTGAGTTCTAGGCAGCCTAAGTTACAAACCTGAAGGGGCTGGGAACAGCTCCATGCCTGGCCTGCGCAACATTCTGTTCCAAATACAAAAAACAAAAAAAAATAACAAACACAAAAAAAAAAAAAACCAAAAACCCACTACTCCAAAAACACAAATGAAAAGTGGCCAACTTTAACTGTAACAAAAAGTATAGGACATTTACTTCCTATTTTACAAAAACCAAAGAAATGTCAAGAAAACCAAATACTAAACATTGAAGGATAGTGTTTTTTTTTAAAGGCTTTATTTATTTTTTACTTTATATGTACATTTGTATTCCTGCTTGTCTGTGTGTACTATACATGCAGAAGCCTGCAGAGGATAGAATCAGGGTCTTGGATCCTCTGGGACTGTAGTGGTTGTGAGCTATCTGATGTGGGTGCTGGGAATGGATCCACATTCTCTATAGGACCAGCAAGTAGTCTTAACCATGGAACCACTCCCCCAGTCCTCAAAAGATGACAGTTTTGTTGCATGTTAGTGTTTGCACTGACTGAAAGTGGAACTTAAGAATGTATTATTCAAAAATCAAGAGGTGCCATTAGGAGCCCCACACAGAAATTGCTCACCTTGCCATCTTTGATACCTTAATTCCCTGGGCTTGTCCTCTCCGTTCCCTTGGCTTTGGCCAGTCTCCACCTCTGAAGTTTTTTCCTTGTGAGCAGTGGCCTCCTGCTTGCCTCCCTGCCTTGTCTGGCTGTCTTTTCCTCTCAACTTCACTTTCTCACTTGTGGTTGAAGCCTTTACCTTTCCCATGGGGTTGTCCCAGCATCCTTGGGGCTGGTGTTCCTGGTTTCTCTCGCCCTATCTGACCTGTCTCTGTACCTAGTTAGAGTTCTTCTGAAGGTCCACATCAGACCACTTCTACTTGCAATATTTGTATCACGGTCCTTCAAGGCTTACTTGTTTATAACCATAGACACTAGTGAAAACCTTAAATGACAAAGAACAGGGCAACAGTCCACTGGCCAAGGTATTCTCCATAGGGAATATCATAATGTTATTTAGATGGTAACTAGACATTTAGAAACAGGAGATGATGGTATTAATTCATTAAGAAAATAAACATGAATATAAGATAACAGATACAGTATGGCTCAATTATACTGTAGAAAAGTATATAGAAAAACAATTAAAAGGTATACCATAATTCTTTACTTCAAGTTGTATAGAAAATCTAGGGTTGTAGATTCCTAACTGTGGTGCTTTGAATAAGACGTGACCAAGAGTCACAGCATTTGAATGCTTTGTCCTCAATTGGTGGTACTATTGAAGAATGCTTAGGAGGTGTGACTTTGTGGAAGGAAGTGTGTTACAGGGGGCAGGTTTTGAGATTTCAAAGTCTTGAGCCATTCCCAGTACAGTCTTTCTGCTTCCTGCTTGTGGTTTAGGAACGAGCTCTCAGCTGCTGCTCCAGTCACACCCTTTCCATCTGCCATGATGGATACCTATCTACCTCTGGACCATAAGCCCAGATAAACTCTTCTATAAGTTGTCTTGGCCATGGTGTTTTATCACAACTATAGAAAATTAACCAAGACACTAGGCAATCTCTCTATCAATGAGTTACATCCTTAGCTTGTAATATTTTGAGACAGCTTCACACTATGTAGCCCAGGCTAGACTGAGACTTCTGACCTTTCCTCAGCCTTCTGAGTTTGGGATGACAGGTGTGCATGACCAAACTCAGCTACCCATATTCTTAATGCTGTTTTATCTGAGAAATGGAATTCTGGAGGATACTAATTTTTATTATTTTGATAACTGGTATATCCTCACTTTTCTACAAGTATGTTTTTAATTAGGTCATCCTAATCATTGAAAATGAGTCATTGAGACAACTTCCCATATGTGTGTAACACAGTTTGATCATCTCTGTGCTGTCAGACCTGTTTTCTTTCCTCTCTTCATTCTGTTCTCTAATAGTTGCTCTGCTACTTTTAAGTCATGTACTTTTCATGTGGGCTTTTGTAGTGTGTTCAGATTGTTGTCGCAGTCTTGAACTCAAGGAACCTCCCTGCTTTAGCCTCCTGAATGATGGTATGCCAAAGTTACGCCAGCAAGTCCACCTCAGCTTATCTGGGGAAAAGCTTCAATGTGTAAAAGCAGAAAACCCAAAGAAAAACATTTCTTCCTCTGGGAATGTCTCCTTTTCTGGTCCACTTGAGTGAGCATTCTCTTCCCCGATACCTGGTGGGTGCCTGATCATTGCAAGATCCATATCCTATGTAATTAGTGTACTTGACTGCCTTATCTACAATTTTTGAGGTCCTATTGGCAGTGACTGTATTTTTTCCTCCTGTAATTGACTGGTAGGGCCTGCCATAAAATGAGTATTTAATGAGTATTTATGGCATAATGATCTAAAAGGGAGAGAGACACATTCTGGTACTGAGTCATCACTATAGCACAATGAAAGGGAAAAATCTATCTTGCTGCTGGGATTGGCAATAAGTTAAGAAGCCTTTAGACTGAGTACCAAGTCCTTGCTGCCTTTATTGACACACACAAGGAAGTCACCTGGGTAGGGAAGACATAGGGACTCTCACACATATGTATCTTGAAGTCATGGTAGGAAGACCTCAGTGGGAGGGTCACTGTCATGGGGATACAGGATTGTGCCTGCAGGAGCAGAATGTGCAGTCTTGCATGGAGAAAGCACGTTAAGAGAGGATCAGTAATTGTGGGCCGTTTGTGAAGGGTGAAGATGATTTGAATCACGAAAGGTGGGTGATCCTCATTGGGGCATAGGGAGAGATAAAAGCTAATAGCCCCATCACAGTCAGGCATATAGAGGCAAATAGGTGGTCAGATTCAGCAGTTAGATGTCACCGGTGACCTGTATCCTGCTGCCCTGGAACCAGCTAAGAGCACTGCTGGTGCTCAGAACATGTGTGCTCATGGGATCCACAGGGAAGCTGGAGAGAGGTCTGGAGAGAGGATCTGGATACTCACAGAACCATCCTAGGGGCCATCAGCATTGGTCCCTGCTGTCCACAGCCATCCAGCTGAAGCCTCTTCACATGGCAGCAGAACTTAATGCAGAAAGTGACCACCATGAGTTCTACATCTGTCTGGATCACCAGGTGCTTCACGTTTGTCTGGAACACTGGGTGCATCATATCTTTCAGGTCACAAACCTGTTTTTTTTGAAGATTGTCCATCACCTGTGTCAGGAGCTCTTCATTCTGAATCTCATACAAACAATGAAACAACCCCAGAGAATAGAGATGCTGGTGCTGGGGCAATGCCCTGGCTTTATCCAGAATTTCCCATAGGGTGTTCAGAGACAAGTGGGTGGTGAAGATCTTCTCCATCTCATTCACACCTTGTTCACTCAATAGGCCAAAGAGGAAGCGTATGGTGGGTGCCTCAAACAGGTCTTGCCTTCCATACACTTCTACTAGTGTTTCCACAACTCTGTAGTTTTCCATATCACCATGTTTCTCCTCATTATTCCCCAAGATGCAGAACATTGCTGCAAAGAACTCCTGGAGACATAATTGGGCAAAACTGTAGCTCAGAGAGCTGGGCTGCTTTTGAAGGACACCCATCTTCAGGAAAAGGGCAATGACATCCTCAGATAACCCTTGCTCCTGGAGATCTCTCTCACTGAACAGGGTCCTTCTTCTGTAGATCCCCCCAGCAGCCAGTGAGCAGAGACCTCTGAGCTGGGTTCCCAGGGCACTGTCTGGTAGAGTCTGGGAAAGGTATTTCAGGCAGAGAGCTGTGGTGGTCTGTGAGGTCAATGAGAGGTCTCTCCCCTGCTCCATCTGCTGCTTCAGGCAAGTGCAGACGAGCCAGGATACCCAAGGCACCAGACATAGTGTTGAGAGCACTAGGTTTGATTCAACCAAGCTAAAAGCTGTAATTGCTTCTCTTTGCTTTGTGAAATATTTGTTGAAATATTCCTTGCGTCTTGACTCATCAAAGCCTAGGACTTCCACCCAACGTGGCTTCCCCAAGGAAGGAATGAACTTCTGTAGATCTGTGGTCCGAGCTGTGAGCAGCAAGGAAGCCCCAGGAAGTATGGATTTCCTCAGCAAACTGCCCAGCAGTCTGTGCACAGGCTGTGGCTGTCTCCAGTGCAGACAGAGCTCAGGATTCTGCTCCTCCAAGACCCATGCTGGCTCATCTATGCCATCCAGGATGAAGAGCAGCTTCTCAGGGTGAGACAGGATCTGCCTGATGGGAGCTGCAGGCACAGTCTGGTCTTTTGCTATGAGCTCAGCCAGACTCAGCTTCTCGCACTGGGCCAGCTCTCTGCAGCTGAAGTAGAAGACATGCTGGAAGCGATCCCTGTAGAGCTGGCCTTCTCCCCATTTTCTCCTCACCTGCCTGGCCAGTGTTGACTTCCCAATCCCAGCAGCCCCCTCTAATATGACTAATTGAGGCTTCTTCTGGTTATCTGGGCTTGGGAAAAATAAGTCTTGGATCTCAATCAGATGCCCTCTCTCTTCTGCTACACATTGATGCCAGCTTTCCCTGACCAAAGTCTCCCAGCCTCTTGGGCAAGATTTTTGTAGGAGTAGTAGCTGTGTGAAATTTTGGAGAAAATCCCTTGTTTCCCAGGTCTGTGTGCAGTAAAGATTCTCTCTTCCTTGGTTCTGATATATTTCTGGAATGATTCCAAAATAAGGGAGAGAAAGATGGAGCATAAGTGTACACAGTAGAGTTGTGTGTTCTATCATTCCTTTCTTTATTCTTTCTTTCCTTTCTTTAACAACTGGACAAGCTTAGGCATCTGTCTAAGCTGTACCACAGATTGGCTGTGGGCTCTGGGATATTCTGAATAGTGCAGTGCAAAGAGCTTGAGCTTTAGAGAGTAGAAGATTCTAGTTCAAGTCTTCACTTGACCTATAATAATGCTGTATGGCTTTCATCCACACACCAAATGTTTATCAATGTCTTACTCTATGTCAGTCCTGCTCTTGGGGCTGAGACTACAGGGTGAGTTCACAGACACAACTATCCTCACTCAGTCTATGTGATGATCCAGTAGCTTTCCCATCTGCAATTTTGGGGCTGTGGTCTCTACTGCAGGAGGCCATGGACTACTGGGAGAGATTACAGACAGTGGAATCAATGTCTGCTCCTGACAGATCCCATTGGCACCCACCATTGCAGTCCTGACAATATCATTCTGTAAGTCCTGAGATTCTTGGTCTGATGGCATGGCCTTGGGATGCCTTAGATTTTATGTTTCAGGACATGGACTTGTCACTGTCCCCAGGACTGGAAACTCCAGGCTTGTTTTGGACTGCCCTCCAGATACCATTGGCAACAACAAGCCTTATTTGTGGCTACTGTTTGGATGTCTTTTGTCCTCATTTAAAACTTATGTAGAAACTCAGTTGTCAAT
The DNA here is from genome assembly GCA_902168405.1 of Peromyscus aztecus. Classification (NCBI taxonomy): domain Eukaryota; kingdom Metazoa; phylum Chordata; class Mammalia; order Rodentia; family Cricetidae; genus Peromyscus; species Peromyscus aztecus. The sequence continues at coordinate 34,259 of CABHPQ010089568.1, forward strand.
GCCTCAGTAAGGGGACAATGGTCTAGTGTGAGTATGTGGTGTCATGGAAGCAGGCCCCTTATTAATTTATCAATACTTGTCTTCTAGGAATGGGCAAGCTGTTGTGGGAAGGGATCCTTTTCTCTCCTGTAGGCATGTGTTTGCCTATGTACTTTTTTTTTTCTTCTTAAGCTGAGCAGTCTCTACTTGGACTTCCAGACTCCAGAACTGTAATTTAATATACATGTTCTAAACAAAGAAACAAACAGCAAAAAAAAACCCCCAAACCACTGAGCAACAAAGCATTAATCTAATTAATCTTTATCAATAAAAAATTGGGGGTCAAATATTGGGGTAAGAACCTGAAACGTCCTATGCTCCTCCCCCTCCCATCTCAGCCCCAGTAGCTGTCCAGAAGGTAAGAGTCCTGCAGGCAGGTCACTCCACGACTGATGCCACCCATTAGACCCTGTAACCTACAAACCCACTTCATTGCCCAAACCCATGGAACCCATCATCCTCCCCTGGCCAACCCTACCCCACAAATCAGCAGCCCCTAAAGGTACAAGCACCACCTGCACCATTTGGAGCAAGCGGTGAGTGACTGGTCTCTCAGCTAAACTGCTTCAATCCCTAGTCCCTAAGCACCAGGACACATCCCATCCCTCTCCCCCTCCCATCTTAGGCCCCACAGCAGGCCAGCAGGTAAGAGTCCTGCAGGCAGGCTCTTCCACCACTGCAGCCACCCATTGGTCCCTGTAATCTACACAACCCAGTCAACTGCTCAAACTCACCAAAACCATCATCCTCCCCCTGGCCAACAATCCCATGCAAAATCAGCAGCCCCGAGAGGCACAAGCACCAGCTGCACCACTTGGAAGAAGAGCAGCCTCCCCATGAACAGCCCTCTCCAGCAACACCAGCAGATCCTATAGGCACAAGTGCCACCTAAACCAGTTGGAAGAACAAGCACAGGCAAAACCTATACCAGTTGGAAGAACAGACACCACAGGCACAGGTACAACCCACATGAGTTGGAAGACTAGACCCATAGGTACAAGTAAAGCCCACACCAGCCAGAAGAACTGCATAATATGCTAGATCTAGGTGCCCAAACACTCCCAAACCTCAGCTGAGATAACCCTACCCAACCTGACGAGCAGCTGATGGTTCACCAGAACCAAAAGGCCAAAAGACAATAAAGGAAACAGACAATAAAGGAACAAAAGACCCATCCAACAAAGACATTACAAGAATCAACACCTGTTACTATAATTATCCCAAAACTAGATGTGTAGATGGCAGTGTGAAAATACATTCAACAACATAAAGAGCAATATGGCACCACCAGAACCTAACAATTCTTCAACAGCAAGACCTGAACATCCCAACACAGATGAAGCAGAAGAAAACGACCTTGAAAATAACTTTATGAAGATGATAGAGGCCATTAAAGAGGAAATGAAAAAAATCCCTTAAAGAAATGGAGGAAAAGACAAACAAAAAATTAGAAGAAGTCAATAAATTCCTTAAAGAAAGCCAAGAAAAAACAATCAAACAGGTGAAGGAAACAGTTCAAGACTTGAAAATGGAATAGAGACAATAAAGAAAACACAAACCAAGGGAATTCTGGAAATGGAAAATCTGGGTAAACAAATAGGAACTACAGATTCAAGTGTAACCAACAGAATACAAGAGATGGAAGAGATAGTCTCAGACACATTAGAGGAAATAGGTTCATTGGTCAAAGAAAATGTTAAATCCAACAAATTCTTAACACAAAACATTCAGGAAACCTGGGATACTGTGAAAAGACCAAACCTAAGAATGATAGAAGAAGAAGAATTCCAGCTCAAAGGCACAGAAAATAAATTCAACAAAATCATAGATGAAAACTTTCCCAACCTAAAGAAGGACATGCCTATGAAGATAGAAGAAGCTTACAGAACACCAAGTAGACTGGACCAAAACAAAACAAAACAAAACAAAAAACAAACAGAAAAAACAGTCCCCTCGCCACATAATAATCAAAATCTAAACATACAGAGTAAAGAAAGAATATTAAGAGCTGCAAAGGAAAAAGGTCAAGTAACATATAAAGGCAGACCTATCAGAATTATACCTGAGTTTTCAATGGAGACTCTGAAAGCCAGAAGGTCCTGGACAGATGTTTTGCAGACACTAAGAGACCATGGATGCCAGCCCAGACTACTATACCCAGCAAAACTTTCAATCAACATAGATGGAGAAAACAAGATATTTCATGACAAAACCAGATTTAAACAATACCTATCCACAAATCCAGCCCTATAGAAAGTACTAGAAGGAAAACTCCAACCCAAGGAAGTTGGTTGCACCCACAAAAACATAGACAATAGATAAATTCACACCAGCAAATCTCAAGGAAGGGAAGCACACACACATACTACTACCACCACCACCAAAAGCAAAAATAACAGGAACTAACGATCACTGGTCATTCATATCTCTTAATATCAATGGACTCAATTCACCTATAAATAGACAAGCTAACAGAACAAATATGAAAACAGGCTCCATCGATCTTAGATGGTCTTATAATAAAAAACCCAGAGCCAGATATTGGGGTGAAAGATGAAAGATCAGAGAAGCAGAGCAAGCCACAGTCAACCTCACCTTGCCAACTCCTCAGCTGATCCTTTTTCCATGAATCCTCAGACTGAAAGCCTCTGAGTCCTCACCTGAAAGGGACTCAACTGAACTGTCTTAGTTCCTGTTTCCTCACCCCTTATATATACCTTTCTCTGCTCTGCTGTCATTTACAGGGATTAAAGACATGTGCTTCCCAGTACTGAGATTAAAGATGTGTGGCACCACTGCCTGGCTCGGTTTCCATTGTGGCCTTGAACTCACAGAGATACAGATGGATCTCTGCCTCCCGAGTGATAGAATTAAGGGTGTGTGCCACCACTGTCTGGCCTCTATGTCCAATCCAGTGGCTGGCTCTGTCCTCTGATCCTCAGGAAAGCTTTATTAGGGTACACAGTATATCACCACACCATCCTTCTGCTGCATGTAAGAAACACACCTCAACTTCAAAGACAGATATTACTTCAGAGTAAAGGGTTGGGAAAAGATTTTTCCAATCAAATGGACCTAAGAAGCAAGCTGGTGTAACTATCCTAATATCTAACAAAATAGACTTCAAACTAAAATCAATCAAAAGAGATGGAGAAGGACATTTCATATTCATCACAGGAAAAATCCATCACGATGAAGTCTCAATTCTGAACATTTATTCCCCAAATACAAGGGCACCCACATTTGTAAAAGAAACATTACAAAAGCTTAAATCACATATCAAACCCCACACACTAATAGTGGGAGACTATACCCCACGCTCACCGATAGACATGTTTGCCAGACAGAAACTTAACAGAGAAATAAGGGAACTAACAAATGTTATGACTCAAATGGACTTAACTGACATCTACAGAACATTCCACCCAAACACAAAAGAAAACCATCTTCTCAGCACACCATGGAACCTTCCCTACAACTGACCACTTAGTCACAGAGTAAATCTCAACAGATACAAAAAATTGGAATAACCCCCTGTATCTTTTCAGATCACCATGGCTTAAAGTTAGAATTCAACAACACCACAAATTACAGTAATGTCTCGGATTGTGGTGGCACGGGTGTGTGGGTTCATTCACACGGATCTGTGGAAAGAAGACTCAGAGGCATCTTAAGAATGAATCTAGCCTTTCATAGCTGCAGGAGTGTCCAGCCTCTAAGGACTGAAGCACTTTCCCTTTTCTCAGGGCATTTTCATTTTCTCTCTTTACAATTTAGCCAGTTAATTTCCATACCTTCAAAGCAACATGAAAGGAGCTCTCAAAGATACAATGCTAAGTACAAATTCTGTAGCTGGAGAGTTTCTATCCAGGTCCTGCCAAGCCCCCCTGCAGTCCCACAGCCCACTTATAAAATAATCACTCAGATGCTTATATTACTTATAAACTGTATGGCTGTGGCAGGCTTCTTGTTATCTAGTTCTTCTATCTTACATTAACCCATTTCTATTAATGTATACCTTGCCACGTGGCTCATGGCTTACGGGTACTTTACATTCTGCTCTGCATTGCGGCGGCTGGCAGCATCTCTCTGCCTCAGCCTTCCACTTCCCAAACTTCTCCTCTCTCTTTGTCCCACCTATACTCCCTGCCTGGCTACTGGCCAATCAGCATTTTATTTATCAATCAATCATCCACAGCAAAATTCCTTGATTTATCAGGTACCACAGTTTTCCAGGTTTCTTGAACCAAGTTTTGCATAGGTCTTTGATCCTTGGGAGACTCACAGACAAGATTCACATAGGGCCATAAGGGAAACAAAAGGTACCAGTTAAACAAAGGATTGATTAGGGCTAAGTACTACTCTTAAAAAAAAAAAAACCCTACAAACTCATGGAAACTGAACAACACTCACCTGAATCACCACTGATTCAAGGAAGAAATAAAGAAATTAAAGACATCCTAGAATTCAATGAAAATGAATGTACAACATACCCAAACTTATGATACACTATGAAAGCAGTGCTAAGAGGAAAGTTTATAGCACTAAGTGCCCACATAAAAAATTGGAGAAATCTCACACCAGTGACTTAACAGCACACCTGAAAGCTCTAGAACAAAAAGAAGCAAACTCACCCAGGAGGAGTAGACAACAGGAAATAATCAAACTGAGGGCTAAAATCAATAAAATAGAAACAAAGAGAACAATACAAAGAATCAATGAAGCAAAGAGTTGGTTCTTTGAGAAAATCAACAAGATACACAAACCTTTATTCAAATCAACAAAATCAGAAATGAAAAGGAGGACATAACAACAGACACTAAAGAAATCCAGAGAACCATCAAGTCATACTTCAAAAACCTGAACTCAATGAAATTGGAAATCTAAAAGAAGTGGGATTTTTTGATAGGTACCACATACTAAAATTAAATCAAGACTAGATAAACAATTTAAATAGACCTATTACCCCTAAGGAAATAGAAGCAGTCATTAAAAGTTTCCCAACCAAAAAAAGCCCAGAGCCAGAAGGTTTCAGTGCAGAGTTCTACCAGAAATTCAAAGAAGAGCTAATATAAATACTCAAACTGTTCCACACAATAGAAACAGAAGGAACACTGGCAAATTATTTTTATGAAGCTAAAGTTACCCTGATACTCAAACCACACAAAGATACAACAAAGAAAGAGAATTACAGACCAGTCTCCCTCATGAACATTGATGCAAGGGTAGTCTGGTAAACTGAATCCAAGAACACATCAAAAAAAATCATCTACCATGATCAAATAGGCTTCATCCCAGAGATGCAGGGGTGGTTCAGCATATGAGAATCTGTCAATGTAATACACCATATAAACAAACTGAAAGAAAAAAACCACATGATCATCTTATTAGATGCTGAAAAAGCCTTTGACAAAATCTAACACCCCTTCATGATAAAGGTCTTGGAGAGAGATCAGGGATACAAGGAACATACCTAAACATAATAAAATCAATATACAGCAAGCCAACAGCCAACATCAAATTAAATGGGGAGAAACTTGAAGTGATTCCACTACAATCAGGAACAAGACAAGGCTGTTCACTCTCTCCATATCAATTCAATATAGTAATCGAAATGCTAGATAGGGCAACAAGACAACAAAAGGAGATCAAGAGGATACAAATTGGAAAGGAAGAAGTCAAACTTTTGCTATTTGCAGATGAAACAACAGTATACATAAGTGACCCCAAAAATTCTACCAGGGAACTCCTACAGCTGATAAACATCTTCAGTAATGTGGCAGGATACAAGATTAGTTAAAAAAAATCAGTAGCCCTCCAATATACAAATGATAAACAGACTGAGAAAGAAATCAGAGAAACAACACCCTTTAGAATAGCCACAATTATTATAAAATACTTTGGAGTAATTCTATCCAATATCCAAACAAGTGAAAGACTCATATGACAAGAACTTTAAGTCTTTGAAGAAAGAAATTGAGGAAGATATCAGAAAATGGAAAGATCTCCCATGCTCTTGGATAGGTTGGATTAACACAGTAAAAACGGCAATTTTATCAAAATCCACCAAAATTCCAACACAATTTTTCACAGACCTCAAAAGAACAATACTCAACTTCGTTTGGAAAAACAAAAAACTCAGGATAGCTAAAATAATTCCGTACAATAAAGGAACTTTTGGAGGCATCACCATCCCTACCTTCAAGCTCTACTATAGAACTATAGTAATAAAAACAGCTTGGTACTCGTATAAAAACAGATAGGTAGATCAATGGAATTGAATTGAAGATCCTGACATAAATCTACACATCTATGAACACCTGATGTTTGACAAAGAAGCCGAAATTGTAAGATAGAAAAAAGAAAGCATCTTCAACAAATGGTGCTGGCATAACTGGACATTAACACGCAGAAGATTGTAATAGATCCATATCTATCACCGTACACAAAACTCAAGTCTAAGTGGATCAAAGACCTAAACATAAATCCAGTCACACTGAACCTGATAGAAGAGAAAGTAGGAAGTAGTCTTGAACACATTGGTACAGGAGACTACTTCCTAAATATAACACCAGTGGCACAGGCACTGAGAGCAACAATTAATCAATGGGACCTCCTGAAACTGAGAAGCTTCTGTAAGGCAAAGGATATGATCAATAAGACAAAACAGCAGCCTACAGAATGGGAAAAGATTCTCACATCTGACAGAGGGCTGATCTCCAAAATATATAAAGAACTCAAGAAACTAGACATCAAAATACCAAATAATACAATTAAAAATTCTCTAAACAGAATTCTCAACAGAAGAATCTCAAATGGCTGAAAGACATTTAAGGAATTGCTCAACATCCTTAGTCATTAGGGAAATGCAAATCAAAATGACTCTGAGATACCATCTTACACCTGTCAGAATGGCTGAGATGGAAAACACTAATGACAGCTCATGTTGGAGAGGATGTGGAATAAGGGGAAGATTCCTCCACTTCTAGTGTGAGTGCAAACTTGTACAGCCACTTTGGAAATCAGTATGGAGGTTTCTCAGAAAATTGGGAATCAATCTACCTCAAGACCCAGCAATACCACTCTTGGGCATGTATCTAAATGATGCTCAATCATATCACAAGCACATTTGCTCAACTATTTTCATAGCAGCATTATTCATAATAGCCAGAACCTGGAAACAACCTAGATGCTCCTTAACCAAAGAATGGATAAAAAAAATTGGTATATTTATGCAGTGGAGCATTAGCTGTAAAAAACAATGACCTCATGAAATTTGCAGGCAAATGGATAGAACTAGAAAAACTCATCCTGAGTGAGGTAACCCAGACCCAGAAAGACAGACATGGTATGTACTTACTCATAAGTGGATAGTAGATGTAAAGCAAAGGATAATCAGGCTACAATCCACAGCCCCAGAGAAACCAGGTAACAAGAAAGACCCTAAGAGGGACACATGGATCATCCTGGGAAGGGGAAATAGATGAGATCTCCTGTGTAAACTGGGGCTCGATGGGGTAGAAGGGAGTGCTTGGGGGATGGGAACATGAGGGAAGGGGATGGTTGAGTTGAGGGAGGAATGGAGAGGGAGAACAACGAAAGAGATATCTTGATAGAAGGGGCCATTTTGGGGTTAGGGAGAAACCTAGTACCAGGGGAAATCCCAGGAATCCACAGGAATGACCCCAGCTAAGACTCCTAGCAATAGTGGAGAGGATGTCTGAACTGGCCTTCTCCTGGAATCAGATTGGTGGCTACCCTAATTGTCATCACAGAAGCTTCATCTAGTACCTGTCGGAAGCAGATGCAGAGATCCACAGCCAAGTATTGGGTCAAGCTCTTGGAATCCTGTAGAAGAGAGGGAGGAGAAATTGTATGAACCAGGGGGGTCACAATCATGTTGGGGAAACCCACAGAGACAGCCAACTCGAGCTCTTGGGAGCTCACAGACCAACAGCTAGCGGGTCTAACCTAGGCCCTCTGCACATGGGTGATAGTTATTTTGTTTGGTCTGTTTGTGGGTACCCTAGTAGTGGGACCAGGATCTGTCCCTGGTACATAAGCCGGCTTTTTGGAACCTATTCCTTATGGTAGGATGCTTCAAATAGCCTTGATGCAGCGGGGAGGAGCTCAGTCCTTCCTCAACTTGATATGGCATGCTTTGCTGACTCCCATGGGAAGCCTTACCCTTTCTGAGGAGTGGATGGGGGGGAGGAAAGTTGGGGGAGAGAATGGGAGGAGAGGAGGAAAGGGAAACTGTGGTTGGTATCTAAAATAAATAAAAAAGTTTAATAAAAAATTTTAAAAAAAGAAAAAAGAAAAAAATTAAAATACAAGAGAAAAATCTTTGTTTCTTAAGTTTGGCTTTCCTTGGAAAATTCCCTATTCCAATGCGCTTAATGAGGTTCACTTTAATATTCTTATGACTAGGGGTTAGCAAACTCCATTGAAACACACACACACACACACACACACACACACACACACAGAGGGAGAGAGAGAGCTGACTATATTTGACTAATGTTTGCCAACCTCAGCTGGCCACTTGTTTTGTAAGCTGAAAATAATAGAAATAATAGTTATCAGTGTAAATAGATAAAAATCAGAAGAGAATATTTCATGTCAGGAGAAGTATATGAAATTCAAAATTCAGTGTTCAGTATAAGAAGACTGTCCATGAAGGAAAGGAAGAAATCTGAAGGGAGGGGGAGGGGACAAGATAGGGTAATAGAGCAGGTATGTCATGAAAGGAGGGAGGCTATCTGGGGAGAGAGAGGGACCAGGAAGAGAGGGAGGAGGAGAGGGGGGACAGCAGTGAAAAAATAAGAACAAAGTCTGATTATATATATATATATGTGTGTGTATATATATATAATAGTATATATGTTAAAATACCACAGAGCCCATCTCTGGATGCTACTCAAAACAGTGAAAGAAATAGCATGGCATTGTAACCACAGCAAAACATCAAAATAAAACAAACAGCAGTGTCCATAAACACAGCATGGAGCACAGTTGGAGCAGAGCATGGCCATTTGTTGTTCTGTCTTTGACACTGTGTCAGCAGAGCTGTACAGGTGTGACAGAGACCCACAAAACCTACCATATTAGCCATCATGTCCTTGACTCAGAGTTTCCCTCCTTTCCTCTTGATACATCACAAAGCATGCCTTGTGGATTGAGCATTTACTGTGAAGCTGTTGTTGGATATTAAGTTATTCAAGTTCTCAGATGAGACACCCCGTCAGGACTTAGAAATAATGAAAAGTGCCCTTATCTTCAATTGGCCTTTCTTTGCTGTTGATGATAGCTAATACAGAAGCCATTTCTCCATCCCCCTGCCTGCCAGGATCCTCTAATCCAATGAGCTGTTTAGTTACAGAGACTTCTTAGTCCTCATAGCTTCATACTTGCTATTTCATTTTTAAGGTTACTGCACTCCATGAATGTTATTGCATTTGTATGTTTCTATAAGATTCCTCTAGTTCTTCCCATTTTTCTTCTTTCTTTTCTATTTCAAATGGGAAGTTGTGGGACTGATTAAGTCAGTTGATGCACTTTAAGTCTGGGTCATATTTCTCAAGACTCTGGATTCTACAAGTTTACTGCAAGCTGGCAGTAGAAGGAATGCTGTTCTTCGAGTGCAGCTCAGGTTTCAAGGTTGGCATCTCTCAGCACTGAGAGGCAGTATTGCTCAAGCTCAGGCCCTTGGCACCCTGAGCCTGTGCATCTCTGGCTTTGGTGTGACTGTCCTCATTGCCCTGATGCCAGAGAGAGGAAGACAGAGGCATTCAGTGTATGCATTATGACAGTGAAGGCTGGATACGGTTCTTTAACTGTGAGCCTTCACTTCCCTATGCCCTGGTCTTCTTGTCCCCAAAGTGGGACAATAGCAGTCTCTCTCTCTTAAGAGTGGTTGTGATGTTTTAGTGCAAGTGAGATGCAAGGGAAGCCCTAGGCACAGGGCCTGACATGAGTGGGTGCTCAGCAAACCCCTGATGACCCCTTGGCCACTTGGGAAGGTGAGTGATGAGGGATCCTGTGGTAATGAATTCTCCTGTCTGCTGGCCAGGTCCCTACCCAGAAAGCCAGTTAGCTTTGTTCCTGTGCTGGAGAAGACACTACTCTTAATTTTTAGAGCCTCCTAGGAGCAATGCTGTGCCCAACAGTGAGACTCCAGGAGCAGGATCTCTAGGGTGCTCTCCAGGACTCTCCAGGTCTGGGTGCTATGCTATGCACTTTGCCCCAGGGGACTGAGTCTTTGCTCATGTATTTGTGTCACCTTAAGAAGCTCATCTCACCTGAGCAGTGCATTTAGACTTTCTTCTGGAGGCCACCTTGTCCCAGGAGTTTCCTGATGGCTGTGCTATGGGTTGGAAGGAGGTTCCCAGCCCCCAGACACCTCTTATGATGTTGGAGGATTGGGTGGCTCTTGTCCTGGAAACTCATGGTCTGGGGTTGGCCCTGGAAAAGCTTGGTGAGTGTGTGGAAAGGGCTTTCCCAGTGAGAAAGAACAGGGAAGGAGCAGCTAGTTCCCCAAACCCACGGTGCTTTAGAGACTTACATCTTGAAATCTTACAATGGTCCTGAGAGATGGCGTGATGGCTAGTAGTGTCAAAGTCACAGGAGAAAAAAAGGACCAAGCAAAAATGTCCCTAGGAGGATTTGTGAGGGATGGTTAGTTTAAGTGAGGTAGAGAGGCCCATCTTAATTGTAGGCGGCACTATCCCAAGGGCTGGAGTCCTGGACAAATAAAAAGGAATAGTGAGCTGAGAAGCAGCATTCATCTCTTTGTGTTTCACAATTAAACATAACGTGACAGCTGATTCAACCTCTTGTACCTACTGAATTTCAGCCCTGAGGGACTACATTATTAACCTGTGAGCAAAATAAACCCTTTCTATTTTAAATTGCTTGTGTTGCAATAGCAGGACAGGTAACTAACGCTCCTGGGTGAATACATTGTAACTAACGCTCCTGGGTGAATACATTGTAACTAACGCTCCTGGGTGAATACATTGTAACTAATGCTCCTGGGTGAATACATTGTAACAGGATACACTGTAGTTCAGGTTGTTCTTGATCTCAGGTTCCTACAATGCAATGTTTCTTAGGAAGTGTGGACTATGAAGGGAGAGACAAGTGCCAAGAGTAGGCAGGATTTTCACAGAGCAGCAGCAGGATGAATGCAGAGAAAGCAATTTCTCAGGCTCCCATTGTTCTAGATTCCATCCCTGTGTCTGTCTCTATGTGCTGTGAACTTGGACAAGTTAACGTCTCTCTCTAGACCTTGTGCACTGGACAAAGGTGGCTACTTTGATGCATGAGAAGAGGAAGAGGCAAGGGTGTGGCCTGGGTAAGATGAAGTAACAGAATTCAGGCTGAAGCTGAGGCAAGAGTGTGGTTGATATCTTGTGCACCCCAATAAACTTATCTGGGGGTCAGAGAACAGAACAGCCATAATATTAAACATAGAGGTTAGGTAGTGGTAGCACACGCCTTTAATCCTAGCATTCCAGAAGCACAAATCCATCTGGATCTCTGTGAGTTCAAAGCCACACTGGAAACAGCCAGGCATGGTGGCAAACACCTTTAATCCCAAGAAGTGATGGCAGGGAGCAAAAAAGCATGTAAGGTGTGAGGACCAGGAACTAAAGCCTTGGTTAAGCTTTTAGGCTTTTGAGCAGCACAGTTCAGCTGAGATCTATTTGGATGAGGACTCAGAGGCTTCCAGTCTAAGGAAACAGGATCAGCTGAGGAATTGGCGAGGTGAGGAAGCTGTGGCTTGTTCTGCTTCTCTGATCTTCCAGCATTCACCCCAATAACTGGCATCGGATTTGATTTTATTAATGAGACCTTCTAACAATTCGTGCTACACAAGAGCCTCCCCTCTCTTTGGGGTCCATCTCAAGGCAAGAGACCTTTCTGTAACTCAGTACCTGCATGACCCCTCGGGCTTCAGAGCCCATGTTTTGAGCTGAACTCTGGGTGCCATTTGGACTAGGCTCACTGCTGACTCCTTTGTGTCCCAGTTTCTTCATGTATCAAGGGCAACTTCAGCACTGCGGAGCCCATTTCTAGCCTGTGACTCTTAGCATTTCTCCAACGCTCCTCTGACCTTCCATTTTAGTTGCCTGTCCCAGGTCCCCACACAGGTGGAGGTTCACCTGTGAAGAACCACCGTCTATGTGGACTAGAAATCTGACCCCTAGCTGCCAGCTCAGCTTATATTTGGTTCTAAATCCAGACTTGTCATGTTCCCATTTAACCCTTACCTGACATCTGAATTTGTCTCTGTGATATATCAGCTGAGTTCAGTCATTGTGAGGAGCCTTGGAGGGTAGTGAGATCCATATAAGATGTGATTGGAAATGATGAGGAAAGGGCCATGGGAAGAGATAGTAGTTGTGATTGTCAGGGAAGCAGCAGTAGGAGTCAGGGTAGCAAGGCTGGGGTCCTACCTGCTTAACCTCACACCCTTCTCCACTCTCTCGTGGAGAGAGTGATGCTCTTACTCCTGCTGCAGGGACACAGCCCTGCACTGGGACCATGAAGGTCACACACCTATGCTGTCTACTCTAGTCCTAAGTGTGAGTCTCCATTCTTCTCTGTGTCTCAGTTCCCTCATGTGGGTTTCTGAGCTTCTATCTCACAGACTCAGAGCACAAAGGGCAAACAACGAAATTACTACAATCAACACACACACTTTCCAACAGTAACTTTAAATATTAATGGCATATGTTCTCTAATAAAAGGTTTGATAAAAAGGACTAAGAGGGTTGGGGATTTAGCTCACTGGTAGAGCACTTCCCTAGCAAGCACAAGGCCCTGGGTTCAGTCCTAAGCTCCAGAAGAAAAAAAGAGGATTAAGAGACCAACATCCCCCATCAGACCCTGCAATCTACAAGACCCACTCCCTACCCCAAACCCACCATCTCCTCATGACCTCAGTGGCTTCCTGAGACACAGAATCCACTAGCTCTGATTGGACCAAGAAGTGAATGACTCTTCTCCTGTCCAGAGAGTCCTGCCTCTAGGACCTAGGCCCTGAGGCACAACCTGTGCCCCAGAATCCCCACCCATCCTTGCCCCAGTTGCTGGCCAGCAGGGAAGACTTCCGTAAGCAGGCTTCCCCACCAACATCCCCCAGTGGACCCTGCCATCTACAAGACCCACTCCCTACCCTAAACCCACCCATCCCCCCTGTGACCTCAGTGACTTCCTGAGACACAGAATCTACGAGCTCTGATTGAACCAAGAGGTGAGTAACTCTTTTCCCACCCAGACAGTCCTGCCTCTAGGACCTAGTCCCTGGGACACAACCTGTGCCCTTGACCCCCACCCATCACTGCCCTAGTTGCAGGCCAGCAGGGGAGATTTCTGTAAGCAGGCTGCCACACCAACACTCTCCATCAGACTCTGCAATCTACAAGTAAGGCGTGAGGACCAGAAACTAGAAGCATTTGGCCTGGAGAAGCATTTGGCTGGTTAAGCTTTCAGGCTTTCAAGAAGCACAGTTCAGCTGAGAGCCATTTGGATATGAAGACACAGAGGCTTCCAGTCTGAGGAAAAAAGACCAGCTGAGAAGTTGGCCAGGTGAGGTTAGCTGTGGCTTGTTCTGTCTCTCTGATCTTCCAGTGTTCACCTCAATAACTGGCTTCAGGTTTGTTTTATTAATAAGAACTTTTAAGACTCTTGCTACATATAAGACTCATTCCTTACCTCAAACCTACCCATTCCCTAGTGACATCAGCAGCTTCCTGAGACATAGAATTTGCCAGCTCTGATTGGACCAAGAGTGGCTCCCTAAGACACAGAGTCTGCTGGCTCCAATTAGACCAAGAGCTATAATTAGACCAAGAGTAGCCCCCTGAGACACAGATGCAGCAAGCACATATTGGACCAAGAGGAGCTCCCTCAGACCCAGACAGCTATTGCATCTATTGGAGTAAGAGATGGGTAGATGACAGTGCAAAAATACATACAACAACATAAAGAGCAATATGACACCATGAGAACCTAGTGGTTCTACAACAGCAAGACCTGAATATCACAACATAGAAGAAGCAGAAGAAAGCAACCTTAAAAATAATTTTATGAAGATGATAGAGGCCTTTAGAGAGGAAATGAAAAATTCCTTTAAAGAAATTGAGGAGATGGCAGTCCCAGTTGCAGACCAGCAGGCAGGAGTCTTGCAGGCAGGCCTGACTACCACCATCCCCCACCCTTTACCACTTCCAAGGCAAGGCTCTCACTTGTGGGGGGCCGTTCTCGGGTTCCTCGTGGCTTTACCCAGCAGATCCACATAGAGGATGATTAGGACCACGGGCCTGAGTGCAGGTGTCTGAGATGGTCTGCACTTGGCTGTGCTGGGGGAGGAGGTCATTTGCTCCACCCCCTTGGCGTCTCTATAAAAACCCTGGCGCAGAGACAGTCAGGGCCCGTTGGAATAGGTTCCAGGCCCTCTCGAGGCTATCCTTTATTTTCTATCTGTTTATCTCCATGATATTCTCCGCAATAAATCCTTCTATCTAATATTTCCTGCTGCTCACACTCAAGAAAACTCTGGGAAGCTGTGGGGGTGGTGGGTAAACGCCCCACACTCACTGGGATCATGTTTCTGGGCCTGGTGAACTCTATAGCCTACAAGCCCTACTATACCCCAAAACCCACCCATCCTCCAAGACCAGAGCTACTCCCTGAGACAGACTCTTCCAGCTCCAATTGGACCAAGAGCTCTGATTAGACCAAGAGTTCCCATTGGACCAAGAGTGGCTCCCTAAGACACAGACACCATTTGCACTGATCGGAAGAACAGATGAGTAGATGCCAGTGCAAGAATACATTCAAAAGCATAAAAAGCAATATGGCACCACTAGAACTTAGTGGTTCTACATCAGCAAGACCTGAACACCCCAATACAGAAGAAGCAGAATAAATCGACCTTAAAAATAACTTTAAGGCCAGCCCTCATTGGACCAAGAGGTGAGTGACTCTTCTCACACCCAGAAAGTCCTGCTCCATAGGACCCAGGCCCTAGGACACAGCCTGTCCCTGGGAACCCCTACCCAACTCTGCCCCAGTTGCCAGTCAGCAGGGAAACCTCCTGCGGGAAGGCCCCCCACCACACAAAAACCTCTCAATGGACTCTGCAATCTACAAGTTCCACACCCTGCCCCAATACCCATCCCCTTGTGACCCCAATAACTTCCTGAGGCACGGAAACCAAACCGTCAGCTCTCACTGGACCAAGAGTAACCTCCAGAGACAGGGAATCTGTCAGCCCTCATTGGACCAAGAGTGGCTTTCTGAGATATAAAATCTGCCAGCTCTCATTGGACCAAGAGAGGCTTCCTGAGGCACAGAATCTGTTAGCTCTGACTGGACCAAGAGCCCTGATAAGACCATGAGTGGCTCCGTGAGTCACAGAATCAACTAGCTTGGGTTAGGCCAAGAGCAGCTCCCTGAAATACAGAATCTGCCAGCTCCAATTAGACCAAGAGCCAAGACTGGACCCAGAGGGGCCTCCTGAGACACAGATACAACAAGCACAGAGTAGACCAATAGCAGCTCGCTCAGACACAGGCACCTCTTATACCTATTAGCGGAAGAGATGGGCAGATATCAAGGCAAAAATACATACAACAACATGAAGAGCAATATGGCATCACCAGAACCTAGCCCTCCTTCAACAGCAAGACCTGAACATCACAATGTAGAAGAAGCAGAAGAAAGCGACCTTAAGAATAGCATCATGAAGATGCTAGAGGTCTTTCAAGAAAAAATGAAAAATGAAATTGAGGAAAAGACAAACAAAAAATTGGAAGAAATCAATAAACCCCTTAAAGAAAACCAAGAAAACCATGAAAAAGCAATTAAACAGGTGAGGGAAACAGTTCAAGACCTGAAAAGGGAAATAGAAACAATGAAGAAGACATAAACAGAGGGAATGCTGGAAATAGAAAATCTGAGTAAACGAATAGGAAACACAGATGCAAGCATAACCAACAGAATTCAAGAGATGGAAGAGAGAATCTCTGGTGTAGAGGATACAATAGAGGAAATAGTTTCATCAGTCAAAGGAAACACCAAAGCCAAAAAAGTCGTAACACAAAATGTCCAGGAAATCTGAGACACCATGAAAAGACCAAACCTAAGAATAATAGGGTTAGAAGGAGAAGAATACCAACTCAAAGGCACAGATAATATATTCAACAAGATTATAGAAGAAAACTTTCCCAACTTAAACAAGGAAATACCTATGAAGATACAAGAAGCCTATAGAACGCCAAACAGACTAGACTCCCCCCAAAAGTTCCCTTGCCACATAATAATTAAACAACTAAACATACAGAATAAAGAAAGAATATTAAGAGCAGCAAAGGAAAAAGGCCAAGTGACTTATAAAGGCAGACCCACCAGAATAATACCCGACTTCTCAATGGAGACTTTGAAAGCCAGAAGGACCTGGACAGATGTAATGCAGACACTAAGAGACCATGGATGCCAGCCTAGACTAATATACCCAGCAAAACTTTCAATCACCATAGACGGAGTGAACAAGACATTCCGAGACAAAACCAGATTTAAACAATACCTATCCACAAATCCAGCCCTACAGAAAGCACTAGAAGGAAAATTCCAGCCTAAGGAAGTCAGATACACCCACGAAAATACAGGCAATAGATAACCCCACAGCAGTAAATCCCAAAGAAGAGAAATACACACACACTACCACCAAAAGATAAAGGAATTAATAATCACTGGTCATTAATATCCCTTAAAAATCAATGAACTTAATTCACCTATAAAAAGACACAAGCTGACAGAATGGATATGAAAGCAGGACCCATCTTTCTGCTGCATACAAGAAACACACCTCAACTTCAAAGATAGATACTACCTCAGAGTAAAAGGTTGGGAAAAGTCTTTCCAATCAAATGGTCTTAAGAAGCAAGCTGGTGTAGCTATCCTAATATCCAACAAAATAGACTTCAAACTAAAATCAATTAAAAGAGATCGAGAAGGACATTACATACTCATCACAAGAAAGATCCACCAAGATGAAGTTTCAATTCTGAACATTTATGCCCCAAATACAAGGGCACCCACACATGTAAAAG